>CAEFZX010005923.1:0-28905 GCA_903066825.1 Alfaro cultratus | reverse complement strand
GCACGAGTTAAATCCACGCACACGTTTCTGGTCAACAACCTCCCACCAGCTACAGCAGCAGCAGCAGCAGCAGCAGCAGCAGCAGCAGCAGCGGCGGCGGTTTATGCAACATCATGGACTTTCTCACAATTTCTGTTATTGCAAATAATTAAAATAAAATAAATGTATATAGCGTAAATGGAGTAGAACAGTTTCTGTCTAATTTTATTAAGATAAATCCAGAGTGGGTAACATTTAATGCACCGCAGGGCCGCGCACTTTCCCACACTCAAATCCGAGACGCGGGGAGAAAGAAAAGAGCATTCTCCAAAAATCCTGCGTAGTATCAGTCTGTCCCCGCCCAGAGGAATTAGTGTTACCTTGAGAGCCCTTGGCTTTTTGCGGCTGATTTGTTAGAGCAGTTAATCAGCTGTCAAGCATGGGAAATACAATCTGAAAAGCCTAAATTATCAAAAATAAAGGGGAAAAGAACGCCCATCCGGCTACTCCACCTGACCTTAATCCTAAAACAAGCAGAGTTACAATGGAGACGCAGAAATCTTTTCTTGTTCATTTATTTGATAGAAATCTGATATCTTTAAATCGGATTTTTGTGTTTTAGTTTATTTATTTATTTTTTTAATGAAGAAATACGATCATTTCAAAATTGATTCATGTGAGCCTGTGTATGCAAAAGCGTTCCAGTCTCCATCAGGTGAAGGAACATCTCCAGGCCTTTAGAAAAATAAACAAATAAATAAATAAATCCTGGCACACGGGTCACGCCCATTCTGTAGGCGGTTTGGAAAGACGGAAGAAAAAAAAAAATCCCGATTAGGAATTCCCTCTGCATACATCTATCTATGCATACATAAACGGACAGGAATCATTTTTTTAATCCTATTAACTCTCTGCAGCTAAGAAGAGGAAAAAAAAGAAAATCCGCCCTTTTTTGGGGGTAAATCTGAACGTCAAAACGTTCGGCCTGGAGATGATTTTAGGGATGCAGACAGAAGATTCAGGCCTGTTTTTTTTTTTTATTATTATTATTACTATTAATATTATTCCTTGTTTCGTTCATCGAGCGCATTGAATGCAGGGCCTCGTATTTAACTGCAATAATAATAATAATAATAATAATAATAATAATAATAATAATAATAATAATAATAATAATAAAACGCTAAACATTTTGTCCCACAATTGGGACATCTCGCCCCATCCGTCGCAGTGGAGGTGACACAGATGAAAGCTGCAGGACTTGAGCTAAAACGTTAATTCAAGATGAATAGAAGTAAAACGGGAAGCTGTCCGCTTAAGAAGGTGCAGCATGAAACGCGTTTCAGGGAAAGCATTTCAGCGAACCCCTTCTGCAGATGCCATTTGATCCGCTGGGGAGCCCAAATTATCCCGATTCATCAGAATATTTCACAATTTCTCTCCCTTAAATTATGTCCCTGATTTTGCGTCGGGCAGCGAAAGGATTGATCCAATTTTTTATTTTTTTTTTCTCGACAATTCTGAATCTGAGAGGAGCAAATTTGGGATGTTTTTACATTCATGTTAGTCGTAAAACATCACGTGTCTAAATTATATCTTCAAATTGTGATTATTTTTGTTAATTTGATCTGATGAATGTGAAAAAGAAAACGCCAGCTGCGTGTTTTTTTCTCTCTCTTTTTCCCCCCCACCTCCCAAACAGGAGGGCGATGGAGGAATGCAACGGTCACTGCTGTCCATCTCCGCGCAAACGCAAGGTCATGCACCAAAAAAGAAAAGCTGCTCGAATTACAAGAAAATGTGCATCAATATTTAAAGAGCCCACGGAGAGCGTGCGTGACATTTCAACACGCGACTGCAGCCGAGAACAATGCGTGAAAACAATGCGTGCATGGAAACTGGACACTTTGCGCGCATATGATTTATAATTCATCAGCCTTAAACAGGGTGAAGGAAATCCTCTTTTTATCTTCTCAGTTTTTACTCCATCCTGGCTCCAAACCTATGTTTACAACCATAGGGCCCATTTTAAGCCTTGCCGTGTTTGAGGTATGTTAATGATCAAAACAATAAAATTTATATTTCATATCGTAACCATCTGGGCAGCGTAGAGGTCTGTAATTCTACTCTTGCCTGTCAAAGTGACATTAGTGGCCAACATGGCAGAAAATTTCAGTTTGAACCCCCAAAATGTCGCGATTCCTTCAAGGAGACCCCACAGACATCCACCGAGCCAGTGCGCAAAAACCGGAAAAATGGGGGGGAAAAAACTCTTGTAAAAGTCCTGTGATACCTGTCCACCAGGAACTGAAACTCGAGCCTTCTCTGCCTCCTCTCCCCTCCTGCTTCTGTTGCCCTAACACTCATTCTGAAGATGGACACTAACATGAACAGGTTGAACTTACACAGACGGCGTTACTGACCTCAGATCAGCAGACCAAAAGTATCCACCTGCTAATATCCAGCTGCCAGTGTACACGGACCCACTTTTCCCCCCTTTTTTGCTTTTACAAAAATATCCAGAATCCAGTTAGAAGCAGCGCCGTCTCCGGGCTGCCTTTATCGCTCCTCGCAGGTGCGTCCAACACGGTGCATCATGCGCACAAAAGCCGCTGTTTGCTCTGTGCCACTCGCGGCGGCTGCGGGCAAGAGGCGCGCACACGCTGACACGCACGCGCGCGCCAGACAGGGTCCGCCCTCCACTCAGCGCCAGCGCGCGCCCTTTAAAGGCACATGGAGCGTGCGCGCAGACACTAAGGCGCGTCTGGATGCTGTGGATTCATTTAGTTTCAGTTTGTTTTTAGGAAAAAAGGCTGTTGGAGAAAATCTGCAGTGCACAATGCTCGAATGGGAACATGTGAAACAATCTAATATAGGATGGAGCCAATGGAGGATAAATTCCTACGCTACAAAGCGGTACCCTCAATTAGTTATCCTAACTTGTTTCTATAGTTTACTGCAATTTAATATAAGTTATGAAATTCCAACCTAATTTTGTGAGCTGTTGGCATTGCAGTTTATGGTTATAAGCCAGTTCAATGAAATGTAAATTTAAGTGTGTCAACATAACTCAACGATTTGAGTTTTAAAATGGTCTGCATGAGTTGACATGGGTTTTTTTTCCATTTATTTATTTTAATTTAGTTTTTTACATAGTTAAAAATGTGATGCCTTCAAATGTATTCATATTTCTTGAACGTTTCCACATTCTTTCACCTTACAACTACAAACCTCACTTTATGTAACCCATCACAAAGTAACACAATATAGTAAAATAGAACATATGCGGATATCATTTTTATTAGATTGTTTTCCAAGCATAAATCCCAGATTTACAGTGTATTTAGTATCTTGAATTGAATTTATTCTCAGTCTAAATCCAGCTGTTCTGTGAAGGCCTCAGATGTTTGTTAGAAATCAGTGAACAAACAGCATCATGGAAACAAAGGAACACACTGGCTAAATCTGGACTAGCAATATTGAGAAATTTACAGCAGATCCATCTAATAAAAAGTAACCCTGGACCATGATGCAACCACCATTATTTCAGTCAGAATAGCTCAGACCTTAATGCAATGGAGAATCTGCAGCAAGGTTTTAAAATTGATGTGTTCAGATGGTCTCCAGCCAATATGATTAAGTATGGCTCTTCTGCTTAAAAGAGAGACTATGATAGATTAGCTTCTCTGAACAGATTTCTGACCAAAGAAAACTTAAGAAAACTCCATCTCTGGATATTTCTTAAAATGTTCTTGATTCCAAACAGATTCATGGCACTGAACTAAGTCCTGATTCTGTTTCTTTTTGTGAATGTATTTTTAAATCAAAACTCATTACCCTTCATTTTAACTCTAACCTATGAATCATTAAGATATTTAAAAGAGGCTGAACTAAACATAAATGGGATTTGTGTCAAATTATTAAAGACAAGTTTGTAAAGAAGCAATTTTAATTAGATCTATAAAAAAATATAAACAGGATGACTTAATAAATCTGACCATGAGAAGATCTTTTTAATAATAAAAAATAAAACAGATTCTCTCCTGCCAATTTATTCAGGCATGAGTATTGTTGTTATCCCCTTCTTGTTCTACAAGATGGTGATAATGTCATAAATTCAGTTAACAGAACAATAACCCACATTTTGTCACTCCAACAAAGACAGGCCGTGAAAAAATAAATAAAAGAGAAAAAGGATGACAAAGAAAAGACATCACATCAAACAAATCAGCATCTTTCACATAACCTGTGCCTCACAGAGGCCAAAGAACAGTCCAGCCACTAGCACATCATCACATAACCTTCCCCCCAATCAGCAATCCAGAATCACCAACAAACGACACCAACAGGCAAACCACTTAAAAATCCAAAAACTAAAACAACACAGAAACCGTCTGTGAGAATCAGACTGAAAAGCAACTTTGTTGTGTGGCAACTTTGCCAATGGAAATAATGACAAACAAAACATCAAAACAAAGACAAGAACACCACCTGATTCAATGGAAAAACTCTTAAGCCTCCAAAAAAGCCCACATAAGCAGGACTGTGGCCCCTACTTTAGGTCATTAAATACCTAAACCAGAATTTGATTTGGGGCCTCTCTTCCTGTTTAGAACATAACCATTGATTGGTTATGATTTGCTGAAATGTATTTGTGGACAAATTGAGCTCAAACACAAAGAACAGATTAAACTTGCTGCATCAGATTGTAACTACATTAACACAACCATCAGAAAAATGAAAAGTATTCCATACAACTTTTAAAAGGAAACTTGCAATTCTCTGAAATCTTGCAACAAATATAAAACAAATCTAAGTTACTGTATCTATGATGAAACTATCAAATAAAAATTTATAGCAGTCTCATTCCTCATAAACAAATACAAAAACATTTGCTTTATGGTCTGTGTTAGGATTCAAACATTTATGAGATGCCTCTGGTAGTTTGGAGGAGCTTAGTTTGCTTACACTTTGCTGCTTTGCCCAGATGACACAGGTGGCCAAAAATAAACTAACCTTCACAAAGTAATTCAATTCATTCCCAATGGTACCATCTAAATACATCAGTTTGCTTCCCCAGATGGAGCCACATCCACCTGACCCCACAGGGACGACAAAGTAATGAGCAATCAAACAACCACAGGGTGAGAACCGAACCCTGTCACCCGGCTGCAGTCACACCTGGAGCTTTTTATTTACTTTAATCTCTTATAAACACCTCTCATCATTCATCTAATCCCATCTATTATGAACAAAAACTCCTTCCTGTAAGGTATATTTAAGCCTATGCCTAAATATGAAAAGATGTGAACTTGAAATGAAATGTTGAGCATCTGATTAATTATACAATTCTCCAGAAGAATTTGGCCATATTTTATAAATAAAACTACAGACACAACAGATGATACTAAAATGTCTTGTAGCTTCCCTTCGCTCTTGCATGTTCATAAACCTTTCCACCCCTCTCCTCTTTCACTTAACACATGTCAATAGCGCACCTGTCATTAGGAGGGATCTAGTTACTTTGACGCCTGCATAATACAACCAGCTCAGCTTCAAAACCAAGTTGTATCCCACCCTGTGAGGGCACAGAGATATCTTGCAGTTCTAGCAACATTTCACAAAAATAAGGCTCCATATAAAGAGGTTAGAGGGATGTCAGCCTAGGCATAGCTACTTAAACCTCTGATGAGTGAGTGACTGACTATGCAGTCTTCCGTGAGTGGGTCTTTTTTGATCCGGGTTACAATCAATGTGTTTTTTTGCTACTTTTGTCATTTTGATTCAAAATAATGTTGTGTAATGCTTTCTACTGTGTTTTATTTCACACAAGTATTATTTCATGCTTGAAATATTTTAATTTTTCACTTTTTTAAACGTTTTTAGAACAATTTGTAGAACATTTTTTAAAACAAAATGACAACAACAGCAGTGATGAAATGTCAATAATGGACAATGTCAACATCCATTATGTGTGTGTGGGCATGGTGGGAGAGGTGCGAAAGAGCACGTTTCTTGAAACCAGCTAGATAACCAAGCTAGCTAACATTACTGTCTGTATTCTATTATGCTATGTGTATCATGCATGTAAGTGTATGCATGTGTGTGCGTGCGTCCGTCCGTCCGTCCATCCATCCATCTTCCGTTTATCTGAAGTCAGGTCACATGAGTAACAGCCTAAGTAAGGAGGCCCAGACTTTTCTCTCCCCAGCCATTTGTTCCAGCTCCTCCGGGGGAATCCCAAGGCTTTCCCAAGCCAGCCAAGAAACAAAGTCCCTCTAGAGCAGGGATGGGCAATCCTGGTCCTCGAGGGCCAGCGTCCTGCAACTCTTAGATGTCTCCCTGGTCCAGCACACTTGAATCCAACAGCTGAATCACTTCCTAAGTGCAGTCAGGTTCTCCAGAGTCCTGCTAATGACCTCATTATTTGACCCAGGTGTGTTGAAGTACAGATGCATCTAAAAGTTGCAAGAGACCGGCCCTCGAGGCCTGGAGTTGCCCACCCCTGCTCTAGTGTGTCCTGGGTCTTCCCCTGGGTCTCCTCCCGGTGGGACGTGCCCAGAACACCTCACTAGAGAGGCATCTAAGAGGCATTCTAACCAGATGCTCCTCTCGATATGAAGGAGCAGCGGCTCTACTCTGAGTCCCTCCTGGATATCTAAGCTTCTCATCCTATCTCTAAGGGAGAGACCAGACACCCTACGGGGAAAACTAATTTCGGCTGCTTGCATCCGTCACCTCGTTCATTCGGACATGACCCAAACCTCATGACCATAGATGAGGGTGGGAACGTAGATCGACTGGTAAATCAAGAGCTTCGCTTTTTGGCTCAGCTCTCTCTTCACCACGACAGACTGGTACAACACCCGCTTCATTGCAGGTGCCAATCCGCCTGTCGATGAACAAGATCCCGAGATACTTAAATCCTCCACTTGGAGCAGATCATCTTCTCCGACCCGGAGAAAGCACTCTATTCTTTTCCAGCTCATTTACATTTATTCATTTATTTATATAGCAATGAATTTTTATTTTATTTATTGAAATGATAAAAGAAAGAACCTTGAACACATTGATCAACAGGTTTTGCATGTCATTCAACACATTCTCTCTTTTGGTTTTCTCATCCAGGGTGTCAGACACACACAGAAACATGCACACACACCTAATACACACACAATAAAGTATAGGCGGTAATGTTAGCTAGTTGGTTAGACAACTAGTGTTGGTGAACTTCAAATAAGGCTATTGTGTTGATTTGTGACAATAACGCTGTCACAGTACTCATGATTGACACACACACACGCCCACACACACACACATTTGTGAGATAAAAATTAAAGATAATACTTATATGTAAGAGTTCTTGCTTTGTAAAATATTATTAATCAGGGGTGAAACTTAGGACTCAGTGTGTATGGTTCACAAAAAAATGTTTTCCTGACAGTCACAGATGGTAAGAAACAAAGATTCCCATTGAATTCCATAGGAAATGAATGCGGGTCATTTTGGACCCACTCACGGAAGAATGGGGTAGTAATATAAAACATGCTATTTCTTAAAATGTACAAAAGGTAAATAAAAAAATTGAATTGCATGATATCAGTAAAAAATTTTGAGGAATACCTGGAATATGAAGTGATGAAAACTTTTCATTACAAAGATATTGCAAAAAGATGACCTCACCACTCCTCAAAAGGAGCCACTCAAAAACGACCCACTTTAACTCCATCTTTTCACCCACTATCATAGCAGCGTCTGATTTGGTACTGCAAATGCACCCATTAAATTCACCAGGTGAATAGATGTGTATGTTGAGCTTCTTAATGACACTCTGCTCAGACAACGATTCTGAGCGGCACACTTTCATGACATGACGTATTAAAAAAGTAAGAAAATAAAGAAGTGAGAATGAGAGGTAGTTCCAGGTCCATACAGATGAGAAACCAAGAATCTAAACAGAACTTCAGCAGGAACTTCTGACTGAATCAGGATGATGTTTTTAAAATTAGTGATGCAGATTCTATTAATGCATCACTACAGAGTGAAAATATAACTGCAGTGATTCATAGCTTTAATAAATTCAATGAACAATGTATTTTTTCTTTCTTTTTTTTTTTTTTTACATTTTTGCCTCAATAGTAATTCACAAAAGAACAGGAAATGTGTCCTCTAGTGCTTCATGGCTAATTTAAATATGGTCATTGTATTTTGTATTCATTTATGATTGCTTAAACAAAAAAAAGAGGAAGTGAAAACTCTGACAACATCCATAGCTGAAATCTTTCTCATGATCTTTTTTCAAGTTTTATTAAATGTAGTTATCACTCAGTCAAGTTAAATAACGTAGTAAAAAAAAAAAAGGGTTACAATATGCATAATAGGGAGGACAATAGAGCACAACGAATCAGAAATATTAATATTAATGTAATATGTTGGATAAAATCTGAGATATTATTCTATGCAGCCCATCGTGTGCACACATGATTAAAACATTCTTTCAACACCACAGTGCTGCCATGGAAACCTGTTAATGAACGATGTTTATTAAAGCTGCAGAATGATGTTCTCTCTATGCCTCTGCAGTCACTGTACCATCCAACATTTTAGCTTTTAGGAAAACCACTACATTCATTCTAAATTATAAGTGACATTAGTGTCATTAAGATTTTAGTGGTTGCACAAACAGCTTGAGATAGGCACCAGCACTCCTCCTGACCCCGATGGGATAAGGGTGTAAGAAAATGGATGGACGGATGGATGGTTACACAAACCACTCTGCATACTTTTATCAGCAGTTTCAGGTTATTCAATGTGGATTTTAGTATTGTTTTAAAAGTTTAGAAGCACAAACTTATTCATCATTTTCTTGAAACTTTCTTCTTTCATGTTGTTTTTCACTTCAGGACTTTTTTGTTCCAGCTTCCATCCTGCAAATCTTTGCACTTTCTAACAAAAGACAGTGATATTGAACCCTGGGTGTCTGTAGAGTTTGAGGGTCTTCCCTGAACCTCTTTACATTTCAGCGCCTAAAGACTTTCAAATTAAACCATGCCTTCCTTTGAACTTCATCTTTTGCTGTTCTGACGGTTTTCTGGCATCCCTTTTCTGTTTCTGCAACATTAGGCCTATTTTACATTCCAGAAAACTGCTGGCTGCCAGCAAGGTGGAGGCCTGTAGAACAGCCTTTGTGA
Source organism: Alfaro cultratus (assembly GCA_903066825.1). NCBI lineage: Eukaryota > Metazoa > Chordata > Actinopteri > Cyprinodontiformes > Poeciliidae > Alfaro > Alfaro cultratus. The sequence continues at coordinate 19,735 of CAEFZX010005923.1, read as the reverse complement.
AAGTTTTGAACTGGTTTAGTTATAAAAAGCATTAATCCATCTGGATCATTCTGTTGGGTAAGGAATAGGTTTAATAGAAAAGGAGAATTTATTTTGGTCTTAAATAAATTAAGCTATATACTTTCTAAAGTCCTCTGACTGGTTATAAGCCTCAGCAGATCCAATAATAAGCTTGGACCTGCTGAGGTCCAAACATAGTATCCAGAGAGATGGGAAAGCTAGTTTTTGGACCAAAGTAAAAAATTTTCTCTTCAGTATCATTGTGCTTTAGAAAGGGACTGAACTGACCAATGAAAGGTGACCCCCCCCCAACATGTTTACCTGCAGACATTCCCCTTCAATACAAATCAAGTAAGACAGTTTCTGAAGATCTACAAAACCCTTTAACTTTAGGTTTCAAAGACGGTGTAAAGTTAGATTTTAAATCTTTTAAGACTCACTTCCCCTAGACATTTGTTTCAGCTACTTGTGTCACACCTGTTCACTTTTCAACTTCATTAAAATGAATGATTTGATTATTTAGCAGTGTCACTCATATGCAGGAAACACTGAGATGAGACAGAGGATGAAGTTTAACAGTTGATTGAAAACACAGAATGAAAATGTACAGACAATGGATTCTAGGGACTCCATCAGCATACTAAACAGAAACGTAAAGGATTTTGACATCTAGACTATGGTAAGCATAATGTAGATGAGGTTTGAGATAGCTTCAAGTTTCAATTATACTTTCTTCAGTGTTACAGAGCAGAGCATCAGCCTCACTACTGCAGATGAATCCCTGATCCTGAACACAATGATTGTCATTGTTTTTAAAGGAAATGCTTTCTAATAGTCTTTAAATGTTAGCTGTACTGTGTTATAGTCCTCCTGGCACCTTTATAGTGCAGGGAAGATGAAGAGAAGGTGGTTTATGGTGTGTAAAAATTGACTTGTTTCCTTTCTTCTCTATGACTTCAGCAGCAAAGCTCTGAACCTTCAGTCTGTCATGTTGAAGTTTGCATTTCAAAGCAAAACCTTTGACCAAATAATGCTTCCACACAAAGTCAAAAAGTAAGCAAAGAGCTGTGAAAGAATGTCGTCTCCAAATTTCCAAGTTGGTATAAATCTGAATATCTGTAAAAGTTTTTTATATTATTATTTTATTTCATTTTAGAAATAATTTAAAAAAAATGAAATCTCTCTATAATTCAGATTTATTACATATGATTTGCTTTATATGTTTCGGCCTTGTTCCCAGTCATATGAATGTTCGGTTTAGAGCTCCACAAAAACTTCAAGTATCAGGTAACATGACTGTCAATATGGACATAATGATTAAATTTTTTTATTCAAACAGGAGAGTAAGCATTGAAATGGGTTCAAACTCCAACATAATCTTTTCCTAAACCAATCTAAATTTCTAATCTAATCCAAGCTCAGAGCTTAAAGTGATGCAGAACCTTTTGACGTGATGTACGATGACCCTGAAGCAATGAATCGTGGGTAGAAATCATTCTGCAGGAGTGTAAACATCATTGAGTTTCATGACATTAAAACATCACAAGATAGAGGCAGATACATTAAGGATGGGACAAGCACCGATAACTCCTGCTAGGAACAATATGCATGATGTGGGAATCATTTTTATTCTGAAGAATTATCATAACCTGTAGTTATCCCCTCTTCCAAAGCCGACCGTCAGTTATTCCTCAAAGCCATTTCTCTTGTCATCTTTAGAGAAACGATGAAACTTGGAATTTGTATAATTTCTGCAGAAAAATGTATCAATAATTGTGAATGAAATAACCCCTGAAGGCTAAATTAGAGAAGAGAAAATCAAAAGAGACACAATGATGGCAGCGCTGTTTGCTACATCCAACACACTGTAGAATAATGTTTTTGTCTGAGTCCTGTAAAAGGCCTGACAGGCTGTGCTGTGTTTTACATAACTCATGAATAAAAATAAGCCACCAGCAAAACTTGGAGTGATTGATGGGATTGAGTCCTCCGTCTAAAAGCTGCCATTCTGGGAAAGTTTAAATTTATTCAATCTATTGCAGTAAAACTTCTTCATATGGACGATCAGTGCTCTCGTGATGCGTCCGCAGCCACAAACTGAGCCGTGACATGGAGTGGGAGCTCCGAGGCGGTCTTTGGGAGGATGATGGTGTCTTTGCTGTCTCTCTGAGAGGCATATATTTTACGTCAGGGAATGGAGCTGTGAGCGACAGAGATGGGGATGAAGATAAGGTGAAATAAACAGAGGGAAAGTGAATCCTCTGGGCTTTTACTGCCCTCTAACAGCATATATCCTGAGGGCACAGGGACAGGGAGTGGTTGCCACTAAAAAGCTATTGATCACATCACTGTGTTATCTCCTCCACTTCAGAGTGTATAAGTCACGTCTTCCCGGAGGGCGGGTATGTGTGTTACGGTGAGTCTCTGCTGTCTGCTTGAGCGGTGGCTGGAACATATATTGACAGGAGCAGCTTGACATGCCAATGACCTGCAGTGTCAGTTTATTGAACTGCTCCATAATGCAGAGTGATTACACAGGAGTGTTAATTCACTCCAATACAAACAGTCCACCTTAAGACAACGACACAAGAATGACCTCAGACACAAAGCCCCTGCAGGGATTTTGCTTTAGTTTTCCTGCTGACAATCTATTGGTATGTTGGGAAGATGAAGAGGCTCCACAAGTGGGAGTTTCTTTGCAACATGACCTGCACCATTCAGTGTCCACGGTAATTGAATAAGAAGAGGTGAAGCCAGAAGGCAAAACTTTGAATTTACCCATTGATCTATGTCTTATTTCTCTGTGGGAGTCAAAGCCTCAGAGTGTATGAATTTAAATCAATAAGTTGTAAGAACAAGAGGGTAAAATAAGCTCCTTCTACAAAATCTCAACGCTCAATCTTACCAGTCTCAGAGATCTTGCTGAGTATTACCAAAGGTGCAAGGATAAATATTCTGGGTGTTCTTTTGGTAATCAAAAGCAAAATTCTGGATCAAAACAGCTTATAAATTAAGAGAAGGATATAAAAAACAACAAAAAAAAAAAAAATTAAAAACCATCCATCTGCGAAGCAGTGGACACCAGTGATGACCTTGTAAACTAAATGGCATATGAATAAAAATTGTTAACTTTGTAGGAATTTTCAGTCTAAGTCTAATAATATCACTTAATCTTTGGCCAATACGATCTCATTGGCTTTCTTACTTTTGTCTTTAAACGAAATAAACTATTTATTATATTTAGGTAAAAATGGTTTTAAAATGTTGAGTGATGATGTTTATACTTACAAACAGTTGGCAAGTGATACTCAAAGAAAATAGTCAAATTAAGCTAACCTAATAGATCTGAAGCCAGTCAGTTATATGTAACATATTTTAGTATTGACTCTCATTGTCAGTTGAGATGGACTTTAAGACGAGGAGAAAAGAAGAGAACAAAGAGTTTCACATTCAGTGGTGGATCGTTTTTTTTTTTCTTTGTTGTATCTCTCTATCAGGCTCTGTAACAAAAACTGGCATCTCACAATATTGATTAAAATGTGTCGGTTGTTCAGGGAAGTTATAGAGAATGTATCTTAGAGGTCACATGAATGAATACCTTCATGACCAAACATGAGGTTTTTAAAGAGGTGCATTTTGGTTTAGTTTGTATTAAATAAATAATGGCATTGTGACAAATACGTGTTCATGATGGAGTTGCTAAGGCACACAAAGAAACACTGCCTCTATAGTTCTTCTTGGAGTTAATTAGTTAATGATATGGTTTCACTTTTAATTTAAGTCATCTGCCACCTCAAGTAATGGCTGTCTGATATGATTTATTCTTTGATTGTTGTTGCTTCTACTTTGTATTTTCCACACTCTTTGAGATCCCAGCTGTCCTTCGTCCCTTCTTCAGTCTTGTATATATGATCTTCTTTGCTGTTTTGTCTGGCATGATTCTGTGTTTAATGATAATTGTAGCTGCTCTGCTGTTGGTTGTCTTTATTTTTTGAAGGTTGTATCTTAGTTTCCATTCTTTTCCCTGGTAGTTGTTTTTTTTTACTTTTCAGTTCTTTCCACTTTGCTTGTTCACCACAAGTTCTTTAGCATCCGGTTTTCTTGCCCTTTAGTTAGGCAGGAAGACCATCATTCCTTCAGTAAACCTGTTTTTGCTTATAGGTTACAACCGATTGGAGAATTTATATAAAAATTTAAAACTCCCAGGAGCTGATGGATCCCACAGTACCTATCTCCAAATGGTCCTTGTAGTTACCTGAGAAACCATTTTAACAAAAAAAATGCATGTATATAATTTTATATAACTTTAAGGAAAAGAGTTGACATTCAAAAAATTTGTCCAGAAGCAAAGGCGCCTCCTAGAGTTGCAATATACTGAGGTTGCAGAACAGCCTATCAATGAACATATAAATACGGTTAATTTCCAGGTTCTCCTTATAAGATATTTCATCTGTTATTTTAAAAATGAAATGCAAATCTAATCAGCTTTTCAAGTTTTCTGTCTTGACTATATTTTAATGTAATGTTGTGGATTTTAATCAAATAATCTCATTAGTATAGGGTTGTGCATAAACAGGTAAAGGAAATCTATTTATATCCAGTCTTTTAGCTCTGGGTGGACTTAGCCTATAATTTTTCAAAACCATGGTGACTATTGGTTTATTTACTTAGTCTGCTACACAGTGCTTAGTAAAGATTCAACCTTGGTTTTCAGCTATTTTTAATGTCCAAACACACACTTTCTAAGTGGCAAAAGTTAAACCAACAGTATATTAGACTTTTATCCATAGGACTTCAGCCAAATTTAACCGTCCGTACACAAACACTGATGACAGAGAGTTACCATGCCAGCTGCTGGCCTGAGGATGACTGTTTTCATATCTGCTAGAGCGTCCAGCAGGCTGCTTCAGACGCAGCCTGCTGGCAATCTGAGAGTGGCCCACATGGTAATAAACACATGCTTACCAATACACAAACAGGCTGACACACACTTCAGTCGCTACAGTTTGTGAGCTTGTGTGTTCGCCAACTGTCAGCTGTGAAATTAGATCAGCCACCCTCTACAGATGTGACGGCTAACAGGGAATGCAGCGAGGCACTGAGACAGAAGCTCTGTCACACAGGGATAAAATGTGTAGGAATCTGTATTTGTTACCCAGCTGATTTTTGGACTGCAATTTTCATAAAATTTCTGTAGTTTAGAAATCCTTGATAAGAGACAAAAAGAAAGAGTGTATAGCCAAAAAACTACCTAACAGGTGGTAAATGTCTTTGTGACAATAAAAGGTAACCAAGTGATACTTTTTTAGCTCTGAAAACACTGAAAAATTGTAGCCTCGGTTCCTAGAAAGAACAAACAGATCAGGAGGGTAGTACATATTTCAACTTACAAGGAGAGTACCATGAAAACAAAGGAGAAGAAGCACAGGCAATCTATTAAATGAAAACAAAGTAGTCATGCTCAGGGTGATAAGAGAGCATAACGGGAATAGTGTACCCTACAAACTCCACTTTGAGACAATACAAAATATGTTTACTCTTCAACATAAAAAAATCATCCAGGAGTCTGGAGTTTCTCAAAGTTTTGTTCATAATACCAACAATGAGTGCAAAAGGGGCGTTAGTTCAGGAAACTTTTCAGCGACTGCTGTACTGGTACGTCATGGTAAGGAGAGAGTTTTGGGTAATTAGTCAAAGAATAAACTCATAACTACAAGTGGAAATGAGATTCTGCAAGGAGGAAAGACTCAATCTTAAGGATACGGGGAAATGAGATGGAGTAGGTTGATTTCAGTTCAGGTGGTTTGAATGTCTGAATTCCTCCTTAGGGAGGCATTTTATATATGGAAAAAGGGAAAACCCAGCATTTACTGGAGAGATTTTATCTCATAACTAGCTTTATGAAGCCAAGATGAGCTGGAGGAGGTAGCTGGGGACCTCTACTGAAGGTAGCTACTCTTCGACTGGATCAAAGATGAGAGTCTAAGATGAATGGATGACTTTTAATGTCATTGCTAGGCCAGAATGCAAATATATTGTCTCAAGCTGTTCTGGGTCTGTCCTGGAGTCTCTTCACAGAAGGAAGTACCCAACAAACCTCCTAAAGGAGGTCCCCAGATTTTAAAACCACCTCAACTGAGGACCAGCAACTCTACTCTGATCACCCTTCCAGTGCACGAAGAAGCCCTCGAATACTGAGAGTATTTATATCTGGGATCTTGTTCTTTCAATCTTCCTTAAAGTCCCATGGCTAGAGAAGTGAGCCAGAATGTACACAGACCGATAAATCGGATCCCATAAGCTGTCTATCCACCGTGCACTTCCTCTACAGTAACTCAGAAACAATACAACAAGCTTGACCCCAGCAGGGAGGGGCCAGTCCATCTTTTTCCGGTTGAAACCATTGTCTCAGACTTTGAGGAGCTGACACTATAAACTGCAGACTACAAAAAAGCTGAAAGAGTGGAAAGAAATTGCATCTGTGTTCTTCTGCAGAGCAGAATATCTATCAATCAATTATGTTGAGAAGCAGTGGCTCTGCTCCAAGTCCCTTCTAAATGACTCGGAGTAGAGCCAAGCATCTCACCATATATCTAAGGGAGAGACCAGACACCCTGCAGGAAACTCATATTAGCAACTTGTTCCCACTAATATTTCAGTGACTCCTCAAAGCTCTTGACTAGAGATAAGGGTAAGAATATAGACCAATTGGTAAATGAAGCGCTGTTGATCTCTGTCTACTTTTGCTTTGTTTTAGAAGAGCATGAAGGTAAGCAAGACTAACCACTATAAAGAACATTCACAAATAGCTTATAAGACCTCATCGACAATATATTACCTTGGGAGGCTTTGCTGACGTCTGTAATACAAAGTTATTCTCAAAAGTTGCCTTCTCAAAAGACTTTTCAAACTTTATGGTGCAAAAATAAATAAAACATTTTACTACCTTTATGAAGAGTTGTTAACCAGTTCTATGGGCTGGGAGGCATTTCAGATGGATCGTCACATAGTAGAAATGGTTGGTCAGATCAGCATCTATGTTAGATGAAATGAAGCAAGTAAGAGAAACATAATATAGCCTCTTGTCAGAAACGAGTTTCAAACCCAAAGTTTGTGGTAGCATGAGATACCAATGCCCTTGGCAACGCTAATGTAGAAAAATATACGGCCTTGAGGAACTAATCTTTGTGTAGATGATTGTCTCATTCTATTGGTTTCCATGAGACATTTTTGTGAGGAGAATGAGACAAAAAGCATGTGAAACATTTCACACTCTAGACTTCTCAATACTAGACTGAGCTGAAATGATTTTCTGGAATCAATCCAAACAGCTTTCCTGAGAGGTAGAAATAGTCATAATGATTAATTCTACTGTAAATCTGAAATCAAACTGAACCACATCCATCATGTTGGAGGTGGAGAGCAGCAAAAGGCATATTGGATTTTTAATCAGAAGAAAATGTCAACCTCAGTCTAAATAAGAAGACATTACGACAGGAGGCCTGAGTGAGTGAACTCACTGTCAGGAGAATAAAAAGGCAGGACAGAAGGAGGGATGTATTGGGGAATTGAAACACTTACTGTTTACTTACCTCAACGGCTACTGTGTTGTGAACAGCGTGGGCCAATTCCCAGTGACACCTCATTTATTACGCTGAACACACTGGAACAGAGGTACAATGACACTGCTGCCGCCCACACTGCATAGAAGGGCAGCAGGTTTCTTCAACTCAAATGGCAAAACCAGATTCACCTAACCTAACTCAGGGTCTAGGATTAGGGTAAAAACATTGTTTTGTATGGTAGCCTTTGGTTCAATGGACTTCAGCTTATGACAACTTTATTTCCAGATAAAGCTGAAGAAAAGAAAATGCTGCAAGCAGATGTGGGACGATGATGGTGAATTTGTCATCATCCACTTGATACTGATTGAAATGTTGACTTGTTGATTTTAATTTCACTCTGTAGCGGATGGATTTTTATTGTGCCACAAGATTTGCTCTGTTGTTAGTATTTCCTAGTTGGGTTTCATTCCAGACATGATGTCCTCTAAAAAGATGTGGTTGATTGATGTAGGCTGTGTCCTTTGTCTACTCTGAATACAAGAAGTGAGCCACTATGAAATTGGATGGTTCAGATGTATCTGAAGTTATACTTGTATATTTTGTATTTGACTGTTCTGTATGATTCATCTGTATACCACAAGGATAAAAAAAAAAAATAGTGTGGGAATGGATGTTGGACTGGTGGCAAGATTGTAGGTTCTTTGGACAAGTCTTTGTGGATAGTGCATTTGAGTATACAATATTTTGGTGGCATTGGAACTCTTTGTACCTTTTGTTGTGAGGATCCAGCATTTTTTGCTTCTTTTTATTCAACTCTGTTCTCATAAAACTGTCTCAAAAGATGTTTTTTGGTATAAGCTCATGCTTGTGCAACTTGCACATTAAGTGAACCAACCTACATGCGAGTAGTGTTTTCATGTACAATACTGTATAGTTAAAAAAAAAAAAAAAAAAAAGAACATCCACAGAATTTGTCACCATCACAATTTTAAATGCGTATCTGATCATTTTGTGACCTTCTGTACCACTCCAGGTCTGTTCCATAGAGGGAGGAAAGAGAGAACTGCCCTTATTAACAGTGGCAGGCCTGGGTGGCTCTGGATGATAAAGATGGATGATCCAACTCTCCAACACACACACAGAGCGATACATCTACTGCAGCTATAGCACTCCGGCAAACAGTGGAAGCTAATAAAGAGGAAAATGTGTGGTTTTTGTGTGCATATTACCTCTTTTGTGAATTCAATAGAAGCAGCAAAAAAGCTGTTCCTGATATGGAGGCCATAAGAACAGACCCCAAGCTAATTTTAATTCCTGAAACATCAAAAAATAAGCACATCCAGCATGCTGTTATAGCAACATTTACACTGGATTAGATGTCCAAAGTGCAACAGAGAAATTATTTTCCCCTTTTGGACATTTTTTTGCAATTATGTATTTTTGCTGATGAACTGCAGAGAGAAGCAAATTATCATCCGACTTGGTGAGTGTGTCTCTAAGATTGGCTGCTGGAGGGATTATGGAAATGGAAATGAGAAGTTGATATTTTGAGTCCAGGCTGAATCTCGGGACAAAATGAGAGCTGTTCATTTTGTCCAGACAGTTGGTGTTTGCAGCATTGGGTTGTTCCTGAGGTTCCTTTGTTGTAGGCATGCTACCCTCACTGTGAGCTGATAAACTCTGCTTATTCCTTTCATTTTTAAGCTTTTTATCATCATTTAGATTAAATAAATCCAGATTGACTTCAGACTTAAAAATAACATCCACTTGAGAAAACCTCTTACCTGCTGTACAGAAGAATGTTATAGCCATTCTGAGTATTGTGACATGCCTGCTGACATTAGCTTTCAACTCGAAACCCTGCTGTGCTTAAGTATTTTCCTCACAGCGTGGTTGTATTCTTAATCTGGATTTTCTGAGGTAATTATGGCCTTCCAGCGGTGGATAAATGTACAACCTTAGATATTCGTCAGGACAACAGTACAGTCGGTGTTCTGGAGCTGCTGTGACTTTTCCAATAACTGTCCACTGTGAGTGATGTCAGCAAAATGAAGAAAAAGAATGTATTTTTTTTGTCTCAGATACTCAAAGATCATATGAGGAATGGTTTAAAAAATGTCATAAATTCCTGCATCTTGGGTTGCGACATATATCCAGAAAAGTTGGTTTATCCATTCGTTTGTGATTTGTGATAGATAAGCTTCCCTAAGGACATTTAACAGGGGTTTAGTGGAAGATAGTGTATACATTATCTAGAGATGCCCCTCATCTCTGATCCTGTTTATGTTCATGAACAGGATTTTAAAGTGTAGTCATGGAAAAGAGGGTGTCTTTTATGAAACACTGAAGGTTTACTCTGCATTCTGTCAGAGACTTGAAGTCACTAGCCCGAACTGGAACAATCTGCGTCAGTGGGTGAGGGCATTACTCTCATCTGTCATAGGGAAGAAGGAATTGAGCTGAAAGATGAAGCTCTCAATATACTATCTCCCAAACCTCAACTATGGGCATGATTGGGGTGGGAAATTATATACTTTTGCTGCTTTGAAAAACAAATTGTGATAATAAATAGTCAGGGTGGTAGCAAACAAACTAACTGAAGTTTGCAACCCCCTCCCCCTCAAAAAAACCCCCTGAAACTATAACTGAGATTATTACTTCAACTAAACTCTTATTTTCCCCATTGTACATTGAAAGGAGTACATGCTGCATTTGCATCTCAAATTATGATTTGGTGTTTGCTGTCTTCAAGTGAAGTTGCTCTACCGAATAAAAGAGTTGTGGTAAAATACCCATTTTGATGATTAGCAAGTTTACTTTTAAAGTTGTATTTCTCTTTATGAGCCTCTGAATGCATGTAGTGAGAGACTAACATTAAAAAAGGTGATTAGTTTGTAAGTATATTACATAGATCATCTATTATCATGAAATATAGATCATTACTGGAAAAGCAAGATCCGGCATACAATGAGATGGAATGAGTTTCCTATGTGAGGTTGCTAGACTCTACTTTAGATATAAGGTCAGGATCTCTGTTATCTGGGGAGTGGTTGGGATAGAGTCATTGCTGAGGTGGTTCATCAGATCAGGACAATTTGCAGGTTTTCAAAACCCCTCCTACTGGGTAGAAACTGTTACAGACTCAAAACTGTCTTTATATCCATTCTAGCCCGGGAACACCTTGACCCAAGTCTGAACTGATGGATGAATAGATCTGAGATGGCACTGCATCAAGACTATTGAGTGAAAAAGAACCAGTTTTTTATCCTCTAGAAGAAAGCATAAATAAGTCACACTGTACGTGGTTACTGTTGATTTATGCTTTATTTTAATTAATCTTCTCCCTAAAGATGCAGGGTCAACCATTTAGGCTCAAACAGCTGAACTTAGATCTGTCATCAGATCAACAAAAACTAAGAAGACATAAATAAATAAAAGAGAATAAAAAAGTTAAAACTAAATTAAATGAAATAAATGATCACATTCTTAAACTTTATAAGGCAAATGAAATTAAGAAACACCACAAAACTCTTGACCTTAAACTGTCGAGATTATTTTTATTTTATCTCTCTGAGAATAACTAGTGGTTTTCTCCATCAAATGTGATGTGGAACAACAGGTTAGTTAATTCTTTTGAAAGCACCATAAAATAACATTAAATAATTTGTATTATGGTTCTGATAGCAAATAAGCAGCGAATTCAAATGGAAAATTAACATTTTTCCATTACAACTACAACTAGGTTTTGGTTGTAGTTGTAGCACATGAGCACTTGCTCACAAAACATTTGATTTCTTCTTTATTCATTTGTGATGAGGTGATTCCAGTAAGTTTAATACAAGTAACACAAGCAGGAAAACTAATGTTTTCTATAAGTTTGAAAAACATTGAATTGCAGCTTTAAATGTTTTTTTGTTTTTTGTTTTTTCCAGAAGTGAAAAGCAATCTTCACAAGGTCCAACAAAAAGTCAGAGAAACGTTCTGGAAATAAAAAGGCAACAATCTGTATAAGTTCAGAGCTGTCCCAGTCATTCCCACATTGACAGGCTGAAAATCATCCGAGGTGACGTTGACTTTGAGTCCGGGAAGAAATGTAAACTCTTGGTGTAAGGATGAAGGAATAGGATGTGACCAAAAAACAACAGTAAAAATAATCTGTCGGTCTGTAGAAGCCAGATGGAAAACTGTGATGTGACTGACGTTTTGAGGTATTCTGTTGAGTAGCAGGAATGGAGCATGCAAGAAGGGAACCTCAGAATGAAACCGCACAGATTCAAGATAAAACTCCAAACATCAGGTCAGCAGCTGCTTATGTCCCACACCTCGGTGGAATTTGAAGATGGGACTGATGACTCTCTATTTCCTACACCTTAATGGTGTTTCAGCAGCCTGTTTGCCATTCAGGTTAAGACAATTTTCAGTTTTCATTCGGTCAGTCGTAGATTAAGTAACCTGACGAGCAATGACTTACAACTACATTATTTTCTCAAATGATAGTTTAAATAAATAAAATTAAACTAGTTTTCACCTTATCACATGAGAATCTTACATTTTTTCCAATGTTGCGGTGTGATAAAAGTAAAAAGTACAGTTATGTTTCAGTACGAAAAGTTATGTATCAAACATGCTTTGTGGGACATATCAGCCAGAATGTTTCAGTGTCTCTACCCGAAGATGAGAAAGATGTCCCTATTTCAGATTTGCCTCAGTGCAGAAACGCCAGCAAAGCAGAGAGCCAGCGGGTCATTATAGATCCTTTGACCCACAGCAGAAGTTCATACACGGAGAGTTTCCACAGACTCAAAGACTCAGCCAGCGTAATCTGCAGACGCCGTCTTCTGGACTTAGTCTTGCTCCTCTTGTGCCTGTTAAGAGCAACAGAGGAAGAGGAGGTTAAGAGTCACATTTCAGGGTTTACTTACATTTAACTAAAGGAATCAGATGAGGAAGCAGTGAATGGGGAAAAAAAGCAGTCCTTACTGCTTGCACAGACTTACACACTCAGGTTTGTCTTAACTCCACTCTTTCTACAGTGAAATTTCCAGTGTGTTAAACAACTAGGACATTTCTCTGTCTTTATATGGGATTCCTAAATATTTTCCATTTCAAGATCAAAACTTTCCAAAGTAAAACATATACTTTTTATTTTTACATTCAAAACTATGGATGCTTGAGTAGAAAACATTCACCTTGACTATACTTTTTGACCTCTTCTTTTATTATCAATGGCTTAAAAATCAATGAACTATCAATTAACTCTACCTTTGAGTTGGCTTTCCTATTCAGAAGGGTGGCAAAGGAATATTCCCCGTTTTTTTAGAGGATCTAGACTAACCTGGATTTGGTCTTTGATTGAATATTTACCACTTAGAATTAGCACAAACAACTCGGACTGAGCTGACTATTTGGGCTTGGTTTGCAACCAGAAGAGCTAAGTACCATGCATTATCACAAGTCTACCACAAGCTTCTTTGTTTGATACTTTGTATGTCAAAGTTATAAATTTTTTTCTGGTTTAAAACAACAGAATTAAGGAACCCACCTGGCAACAGCACGTATGCAACAGCGGGACATGTTGATGAAGGACGATGATGAGGCTCTGGTGTGTAATGTGGTCTCGATGCCCCTCAGCAGGTCATTGGTCTTTAGCAGTAACAGCATCTGTCGGGGAACTCGGTTCAGCAGCTCGCTGATCTGAGGCAGGTAGAGAGCGGCATTGGTCTGAAATTCAACTGCCTGCAGAAAGATGAAGAACACGGATCACCTCTTGGTGAGCCTATTGGTTAAAACCAACAGCTGTGCACCAAAATATGGACTGACCCATATTTCCACAAACCTGGAGATATGGTTTTTTTTCACACTTTAGTTCTAAAAGTAGCATTTGTTGGTCCATTTATTAACAGACAATGAGCACATCATATCAAGTGTTCAGTGAGAAGAAGGAAGCAATGATTCATAGTTTTGACTGCAACTACAGACTTCCACAAAAATCCAACCTGCAGGATAAGGGTATGGAAACAAGAACAAAAGAGGAGAGGACATATAAAAGATGCAGGAAGAAAGAAAGCAGCGTTTACCTCTATGGAAACCATTTGTTCTCTTTGATGTTGCTGCTTGAGCACCACTGTCTTCCTATACTCCACTTCAAAGGTTCTGCCTGCTGCACATCAGCCGGCCTAAATTACACTATTAGTCATGGAGGAGAGTGGACTGCAGGCTTACAATCCTTTAGACACTCAGCAGTCTTTAGGCAGAGAGGAAAACCAGGACATGAACAATCTGCACGAGGACGTGACGTTTCAACAAGAAGTTCAACTACTGTGAAATTAGGAGCTGATTGAAAGTTAAACAGACAATTCTAATTCTAAGCACAAAGAACTGAGTTTATTTGATGTTTTATTAACCTGTATCTGCACACACTTAAACTGCAATGAGGAGACACAGCTCAATTACTTTCTACAGCTAATCGCTGAAGATGAAGAAAACATTTACACCAGTAAATTTCTGTGTCTGCATCCTGTTATTTAGGTGTAATTTAGCATTAAAGAAGCATAAAACAAAATGTCGTTTTTCAGCCATGTTCAATGTGTTTGAACAAAAAACGACAACAAAAACCCCCTGATAATTCTGTCTTTTAGGTGTGCTTCAACACTGACGTTTTCCTCTTTGTAAAGTATTTTGTGAATGTCTGTGACATTTATTCTTTGGTAATAAATAACGTATTTTAGAGACGGAGTTAGTCTGTGAATTATAGTCACCAATTCTCAAATCTTCTAATATTCACTACAGTTTACAAATTTCAATAATGTAATTTAAAACATTTATTAAAAATTATTGAATTTGTTTTTCAAGTAGACTGGTCATAATTCATTGCTGCAACCATGTGGAATGAATAAATTAATTAGTTTGCAGAACAGAAGAAGAGCATTTGAACAGCATAACATTAGCAGCCAAGCTTTGGGTGTGCTTTGATCTGAAACATAATTGGTTTCTTAAATGGCGGAAGCATCCACCCATGGTGTTTTCATGGTCATGGAGGACATGGATCCCATCTCCAGCAGCCATTGGGTGAAAGGGGGGCTACACCTTGGACAGATCGCCAGTCCATCATGGGCAACACAGAGACACTAAGGACAAACTGTTTCCACTGAATCTTCCATGGTTTCTTTAAAGATTTACGGATTATAAATTATTTTAAATATTTCTGGATTTCTAAACTAAAAATCAGACAACTACATTTAGAAAATCTTTGATTTTGTCTTATTTTATGAGAAGTTTTTCATATCATGTACGCCGATGGAGCAATCATAACAAGCGGTGTTGGGTAAATTCTTCTTTCGATACCAATCCAAACAATAATTCTTGAGTGTGTGCTACGAAATCCTTGGAATTACCATGACTTTTTAAAAATGAAAAACAAAAAAATAGCGTTACTTTCAGAACAGTTCCACACAGAACTCTTAATCTAAACTTTTAAAAGAGACCAACTTTGTCAGATCAATTGCCACCTTTACTTATTTTTATTCACTGTATTTTCATTTCTCGCAGCAAATACACTTCAGATCTGTGTAAGCATAAGTGTAACATCATGATTGTCAGAGCTGTCGGACTAGATAAAGAGAGATTTGAGACGCACAGAGGGAGACGGACAGCCAGTCAACAATATGACATGGATAAACCCTGCGTCTGTCTCTGATGCCCACAGGAAGTGCTGAGAAGTGACAACCTCCGTGCAGCAAACATGCACAGTCATAATATCCTCCACACATATAACAGAGCATGAGAGGCTCGGAAGAGTAATGTTAAACAGGATGTGCTTTCATCATGACATTAAGTATGTTTCCTCACAGAATTATGTCACTTGTTACCTTTGGAGTAAAAAAGGAACACAGAACGCCTCACTCATTTTCCATAAAAACTGCCCAGTTTATTTGTCCAAATGACTCAAGTTAAATTCTATGCAACACAAGCGGTCAAACCAAAGTAAAACCACAGAATAATTTGTTCCTGGCAGTGCCACTCTATTTCACAGGAACAGGGCCATTTGTAGATGAAAGTTTGGGTGTTTAAACACGGTTTTGAAAAATACAAACCACCCAACAGAACAAGGTGACTAAATACTGAAAAAAATAACTGTGACGTGTAACAATAACTAGAGACAACATCATGAGTGATTTATGCTCAACAGTCAACTTGATCCAAATACCTGTGACACATAAATGAAAATAATCAGTTCTGTACAGAATCAGAGGCAAATCCGATAAGGTTTTAGGTTTCTTTTCAAGATAGTTTTAAAATTTTTGTTTTGGATTTGCTGCAAAACATTTTATAGTTATAGAAAGGATGAACTTTCTCTAGAAAATAGACTTGCAATCAGATCAGCTTGATTTTGAATCAAGATTAGATAAAGAAATGGTAAGTGAATTATATATTAACTTCACACTGTTATAGTGTAGAAACAAATGGACAGATACACACTGAAGGTGTTCTTGTGTGGATTTATCACTCCAACCTTTTAGTCTGGTTATCTAAAGGCTATTTTTATTCTGGCTCAAAATATGCAAAATACATGCGTTGAGCTGAAGGACCATTACATACAAAAAAAATCCTTAAATATTTTAAACTGGCATCTATATGAGATGCCAGCATCTCAGACGCCGTATCTTCAGAGTCATCTTGCTAGTGACTATTGATCTTTCTCAAACTATCTGGACTCTGTGGTTGCAGGTTTCTTTAAAATATTCAGTTTTAACAATGAATCTCTCCCCGACTCGTTTTCCTTGAAGAACTGCGACCCATCCCCTTCACTGTCTCAGCCGTCACCTCTTCATTTCCTCTACTTACATGACAATCTAAACCCAGAATTATCAAGCTAAAGACATCGACATTCAACACAAACCCGCACCTCGCCCCCCTCCAGTCCAAATAACAGGGTCTTCAGGAGTGATCTACTAAGTCCTGCCTTGGGAATAACAATTAGTAACAATTATCGGCGGCTGGGAGGCTGGCCTCACAGCTGCCAGCAGGACACAGAGAAGGTGACGGCGCTCTCATTTGCATCTGAATGCTTCAATAAGGACATATTGTATTGCGAGTGGCGCAATAATGGGCTGTGCTAAAGGCAAAGGAAATTCATTTGGGAAAGGGAGGGGATCAGGCTGGTGATTTTTCTTTTTCCAGAGTATATTTAGAATCAGAAAGCAGACAGTTGGATATAATACTCAGACAAGCAGGCAGAAAAAGATTATCAGGACTGTGTTACTTGCTTTTATTAAAGCATTTTCTTTAATAACTAAAAATTAAAATGCAGCTAATGCAGTAAAAGGGCTGCTGTAAGATTTACATTCTGGTGTCTAGAATCATATAATACACAGCAATTCCATTTCTCATCTTCTCAGGTCACAATAAATACTCACCAGGTCCTCAACTAAAATAAAAAAGTTCACTGTACCTGTAAACAGCTGGTTTATTTAAATAGAAGCTTTAGTTTATTTCCTTGATTAGGCCAAAAAAAGCCTGTTATCATATCTAAGATGCATCACTAATCTCTTAAATCATTTCCAATAAATGCACAAATAGACCAGCTCAAGGGTGTGTGAGGGAGCTTGTCCAACTCATCTTCATGTTTTGTTGACTGGAAGAATGCTTATGAATATGTACTTTACTATGCTTTGTGAAGATAACGTTGGAAGTTTGACTGAGTGCAACTAGACATGTATGTACGTATATATGGATGACCATTAAAAAGTCATGCAGATATTTGCTATATCTTGATAACTTGAAAACAAATCCAAAAATCAGTTATTTATGTGAAGGAGTAAAACTACTTATACAAAATGTATTAGAATTACTTCTTTGTTTTGTTTTTTGATAAACTCAGAGGAAAGAAAATTCACATAAAAAAACAATTTTTTAACTCTGAGAAAGAGCCTTATTTTCTGTTTCAAATTGCAACACGATTTATGGTGACTCAGTCTTGTCACAAACATCATAATCCCATCAGCACAATAACAATAAACTGCAGTCAGACTAATATTCATGCACAGTTCAGCCTCTGCGCCACAAAACTCCACCATTTCTCAAGATGAAAAATACTTTAAATTAAGAGCCATGTCGCTTTAAATGTAATAAAAAAGCATATGCATGAATTAATGCATGAATTAGAAAATAGAACAATATGACCAAAGTATTGACACTGAACTGCTCCCCACGCCCCCCCCAAAAAAACCAACAGGACAATAAAAGACGCAGCAGAATATGCTCGGCTCGTTTCAACAGTTTTGTTTTGGTTGCATTTAGAGACACATTCATTAAGGAGGTAAAACATTCCTGCCTGCGAAAGAAAAGGCAGCAAAAAGCCACAGCTCTAAAAGCACTCAACACTGGCTGCGTGCACGTGATTGCATTAACACTAATGGAATGCATCATCGGCTGTTAGGAGCAGAGCGTCAAAATGATCCATGGACAAGAGAGCTTTGGGAGGGAAAAAAAATTCAGTATAAATGGAAGAGGAAAGGACAGGAAAAATTGAAAGGAACCAAAAATGAGACAATGCAAGTGAGTGGATGTGAACAGGGCAAAGTCTTTACATTTAAAATCTAGAATAAATATGGTGTCAGAATAACACCATAGAGTAAAAAGCAGCAGGTAAGTCACATGTTTTCAGACTGGCAAAAGGCAAAAGGATTGCAGACGCAGGCACAACAAATAATATGTGGAAAAACAAATAAAAGTTCCTGCACATCAAAAACAGTTCATAAACTGGTACAATGTGGATATTACTGAGCTAAAATAGTTCATGAAAACAACAGAATTTAAGGTAAAAAAAAATACTATTAGAAATAATTCTTCTACACATATTTTCCATTTACTTTATGAATTTTTTTTCTTGTCCTCGAGAACATTTATTATTGAAAGCATGAAGGCCAACACTTGACAATGTCAGAAACGAGCAGTCATGTATTTAGGTGTGTAAAAAGAAGCATAAATAGGATTTTAAAAAATAATTTCCAGTCTAAAAATCTGGCCAACACTCATCCAGTGAAAGTATAGCAAGACATAAAAAATTACTTTTTTTAGATTTTGTTTTTGTATCACTGATGCCTAAAAGTGGGATGGTGTGAGGTTCAAATCCCATTCCCCTCCCAGTGACTATCTTGAAGTTTACACACTCTACAGGTATGTAAAAAAAATAACAGCATTACTTCAGAAGTTTCAACTTTACTTTAAATTACTTCAGAAAGGTAAAATCCCTTGTTTGCTCATGTTATATTGTGATTCATGTCATAATGACCAAGTCTATAAAAAGTTTAAATCAGTATTTTTGCTTTTACGCCTCACCCATGCTACATATCTGGTTAATAAGCACAAAGATTTCCTTTTTCCCCTCAGAGTTATTTATGTTATGGCCCCATCATATGTGAGGGGGTGGCACACTGTAGCAGACCGTTGTACCGTACTTCTGCCAGCTTCAACGCATTGCATAAGAGAGGTATAAATAACCTCTCTTGAGGACAGATGGTGTTGTAGAACACCTGAGGGTTTGATGAGACCTGGTCCAGGATGGAGTCTGAAACTCAACTTAAGAGAAAAAAAAAAAAAAAAAAGCAAACTGTGACAATTAAGCCACCCTGAATTCACAGCTTTCAGCACCAAATCCCCCTGTTAGAGGGTTAAACCACCCCTAAATGACTGTGTGGAAATAAGCTGCCAACAGGGAGGAGCTGTGATTACGGAAGCTCCAACTGTACAACTGCAGGTAGCAGAGGATCAGAACAATGAGTGAAATGTATCCCAACCTTCCTGCTGGAGCTTCACGGGCTAAAATATGAATTTTTACACTTCTCTCTTAGTCCATGTTGATGTTAAACTAGTTCAGTGTGCACATTCCTTTTTTCGGGGTGCGTTTCTTCTGCTCAGTCTTTTGAACAAATGTAATTTGGATCTCCAACTGTTTAAACCACTGTTTGTAATATAGAAGACAATCCACCAGCTGCAGTCAATCATGATTATTATCCAGAAGTTAATAGACCGTGACCATTTCTAGTAAAAAAAAAAAAAAAAAAAAAAAAAAAAAATTTTGAGATTAATCTAAAAATTTATTTTTGAAAAAGTAAATTTTCAGCGCATTATGGGTCATAAAAAAATAAAAAAAATCAAATTAAAAATAA
>CAEFZX010005921.1:0-32975 GCA_903066825.1 Alfaro cultratus | reverse complement strand
CCCCCCCCCCCCCCCCCCCCCCCCCCCCCCCCCCCCCCCCCCCCCCCCCCCCCCCCCCCCCCCCCCCCCCCCACACACGCAGCTGAGACATAAACGCAGACTGTCCTCCTTTCTTTGAACGCACCAGTTGATCTCTGTGGAGCTGAGAGCGCCTCGTCAAAGCGCAGCGTCGGACACGTTGAGAAGGAGAAGAAGAAACGACGCATGCCTTCATATACCGGGTTATATGTCAGCCTGATTCTATTTTAACTTGTCCGAGCGGCCGCGCTCCCTCATGAAGCGGCACAGCATCGTTATGTAAGGCGGATAGCGGTCCGAGATGAGAGCGCGTCTCTGACAGCGTAGCGGCAACAGCAGTCTGTGCCGGGCTCCGTGTTCCCGTGTCTGCGCTGGGTTTAAAGGTTAATTCATTAACGGTCCCGCTAACACCGGGGCAGCTACTCCCTCCACTGCGCTGTCCGTTTGATTTACTGTAAGCTAGGCGGCTAACCTGCCGCAGAGGAGCCGTGTGCGGAGCGGAATGATGAGCGGGATGAACCACCAAGATGCTGCGGATGGGTCAGATTAACTCCAAGAAACCCTTCCTGTAATTTGGCCTGGTTATAATTTCTATTTAAATTTTAATCACCGCCTTTGGTTTGATCTGGCACCGAAGATTTTTTCTAATACAAGCGCAAAGAATGGGCCCATGTCTTAATTTGGGAAACAAAAAATTAGGCGCCTAAAGAGGAGATAAGCTTGTTAGGTAAGCTTGCTCTGGGTGCTTTATTGAGCCAACCAGCCTGGTGAGCGGTCAGTCTGGACTCTCTCTGGTCCTCTGCTGGAGACACCTCTCCCGGTTTTTACCTTCTCTGTCGTCACAGCGATGGGCAGCGCTGGGCCGGTGGAAGTCGAGCCCATGCCGGGGTACTGGGAGCTCATCACCAGAGGCTCCAGCGCCATGCTGGGCGCATGGAGGGACTGTGGCCACTGCGGTCTGGAGTTCTCCAAAGGGACCCTCTTGGATAACGCATACATCACCTGGACCGAAATCGCCCTCTTTTTCTTTTGCGCCTTTTTGTGGACGATAATCAGGAAGAGACTGACAGAAAGTCTGTTTAAGGTAGGTGAAAACCTCCCTCACCCTAAACACACACACACACACCGCTACTCATTGCTCCTTCTTCTAAGGCGCATTGCTTCCAAGATGCCAAGAAAAACACGAGCGAGAGGAGGCAGCGCTTGTAGGACATGTGGGACACATGTTCACACACACAGCCGGAAAGACAGAGCTTACAGTCTCCCCAGAGAGCTTAACCATAATGTCAGAAATTATTAACCTGACTCACACAGATGTTCAAATAGCACTTCTGCTGCATTCAAAGTCTGCTCTTACTCTCTAGTTTGGGTACTGTGAGTCATGCAAGATGGTCGGTTCAAGCTGGGCATGGAAGTGTGTGCCCACGTGTAGCTGCGGTGCACATGCTCTGATCATGCATGTGTGAGAAAAAGGCCTCACACTTGCTGCTGTGTGGCCGCCCACGGCAGGAAACGTTGGTCATATTTACTCCTGTGCTGCACAAATGTGAATCATATTGAAGTTGTAAGGCCTTCACACTTAATTTCCCCACTTTGTCATGTTGCAACAAAGTTTTTTATGTGTCTAAATAGTGAATTATTGTGAAATGTGGAAAATAATATGTATATACAGTACAACATACTTTTATTTATTTCAGTGTAAGTAATATGGAATAACATTTTGCTGCAGGTATAAGTGCAATGCAATCCAGCTTTAGCTCTGTCACAATGGCTGGAAAGCATCTGTGAATAGAAGTTTTCAAGTCTTCTGAGTTGAATCTGGGTCTGGGCTTGACTGGCCCAGTTGAGGCCAAGAACAATTTGTTTGATTCAAGTTCTTCATAATATTTTAGACGTGTCCTTTTCACACCTGATTCACCTGACTGCATTATGTATTAATAGCAAGTGTTCATGCTATCAAGAATGTTAATTATCCAGTCGTATGAATCAGATGTGTGTGTGTGTGTGTGTGTGGGGGGAGGGTGGGGGGGGGTGGACACCTAAAAGTTGGTACTGAAGACACTGATCTGAAACACTTCTACTGTAGCTTTGACTGTTTGTTCAGGGTGCTGGTTCTGCTGGTGTTATTAATCATGGGTCTTTGGTTTTGTTAATTTTCTAGCTTTTGTTCGTTTTGGGTTCGTTTTAATTTTGCATTTTACTGCTTACTGTGTTTTGCTAGTGTTCTCTCTTTTGCTTTGAGACTCTTTCGTGTTGGTCTGTAGTTTTTGATTTAGTAGATCCATGCGGGTCCTGTTCTGATTCCTTGTCCTCCATTTTACTTCGGTTGGCCCAGATTGTAACCTCTCAGCTGCACCATATTCTGTTGATTGTGCTCTCCTGGTTCTCGCGTCTCTGGTTACCTTACCAGCTACATCGTTTCCTCCATTCCCTGCCAGATCCTTGCTACGTCAGCTTGCCATTGTTTCGCTGTTGCTCTCATGGTTCTTTCTATGTCCGCTGTTCTTCCTGATGTTGGGCTCCTGTTATGGTTTTGCCAATTTGGAACTTCTTTGACATTTCTCATTACATATAATTTTCAGTATGCTCCTGCCTATGTCCTGTCTGTATTCAGGTGCTACCTCCACACCTCAAAACATCACAGCTGGAAGATGATCCTCCACTCCAGTATCAAATCTTTTGCAGCCTCTAATCGATTATTTAAGGAATGCTCTGTATTTAACTCCATCCATCTTAACCATCTTTATTTCCCTGAATCTGCAACAAGACCAGCCTCCCCACAGCACAATGCTGCCACCACCATAGTTCATTGTGTTAAGGGAGACGTGCTGTGTTAGGTCACACAATATTTCAAATGCTTGCCTCAAAAATCTAATCCTAGAATTGCTTTAAAGTGAGAGAGGTTTGACGGGCCACCAGGTCATGTCTGCATACTTGCAGTTAACAACAATCACCCCACTTTTGCCAATTCAGTGATTTTCTTGCTATATTTAGCAACATTTTAGACAAAAAAATTACTATCGGCCAAAATCTGAATCGGTAGGTCAGGCTTTTTAAAGGTTGGTGATCGGCCAGAAAACTGCAGTTGGTTTTACTCTTGAAATAATGAAAGCACAGAGTGTTAAACTATTACATAAAATTTCAAAGTGCATTGAAAGAAAATCTGAAAAAACTCCAAGGAGTATAAATGTTTGGAAATCATAACAACACTTTTATTATTTCTTCTGTCACGCACTTTTACAACCAATCAGCAATAGTCTCAGAAAAACGTAAACAATATATATTATTTTATGTCGAAGGATACAGTAATTATCATCATGAAGATAAGTGATAAGAACTCTTTCATCTTACTCTCTTTGCATTTTGGTCATGTGCTGAAAGCATGATGAGGTCAGTTTAAAATGCCAGAAACAGAGACTGATTTTGAAGTGGAATTTCTTGTCACCTATATTTAGTTTTGAGTTGGTACAGCACTTTTTGTGGTCATTTGTTGGAGGTAAATCTGCTGAATTTTAGCAGTCACCAGAAAATTAGCTACTGCAGCAATCAAAGTATCCCTTCGTGCTATAAAAAGATCAAACACCGTCTTTAGAGAAATCACATGGTGCTGCTGGAAAACTATGGCGTGCTTGGAGATATGCACTCACAGAACTGCAACAACTCTAAAAGCAGCAATCTCACCCCATTTTGTCTAGCAGACACTCAAGCTGTCCTCCGACAGAACTGGACCTCTGCCCAGATCTTCTATATTCTCCTCCTGACCCATCAAAGACCCCGGGATCCTCCCTCCTCTGTCTGCTGTTAGTTTATGCCAAACAAGGTTCCTCTCTGCACAGAAATCCTGGATGTGGCACCTTATTCTGAGATACAGATGGGAGAGAGCATCATGCAAGATCTCAGGGCAAACGTTTTATTAGTAATAGATGACTTCCAGTGTACCTGCAGTAAATTTATGATGTGACACAGATGTTCTTTTGTCTTAGTCATTTTTCAAAATAGGAAAAATAAGGGAACCTGCTAAGTAAAGCAAATGTGTGTTGGGGTCCGAAACTTATGAATGTCATTTATTGACAATTGATCAGTTTAATAACAAAAAGTATTTAAAATTTTAAAGCAACATTTTAGTTTTATTTTATACTGAGTTAAAAAAAATACTGTTTTACTGCAACTTGTTAAAATGGGAAAGACAAGAGAACATTCCATTCAATTGAGGAAGATTTATGTTAACAGTAAAACCTGCTTCTGTCTAATTTATTTACACCTAACAAAACAGCAAACAGAAAAACATAACATTTAATTAACCTCAATAAGTCAAACATGACAACAAGAAAATATGTTGAAGTCAAATCAATGCATAAAAAGTTTTAGTATTAGCACAACGTTCAGGAGGAGAACGGCAGATGTCACGGTCGGACAGCAGGGAAGCTGGGGGTTGTCCCATCAGACCGTCATTTCCACAAGAAAAAAGCTTGTCTGATCCAAATTACTCTTGATCTCTTGATACTGTGTTTAAACAGCTATAATTCTAAGCAGCGTGAGTCTATCCTACAACAACAAAGTTTTTGTACAAGTTGTGAGTAACTTTAGAGGGCGTTGTATGTTTTCAAATTTTAAGACCAAGTCATCAGATAAAAATTACTCATAAAGTTACCGTAAGTCAGCTTTAATGTCATAATTTCAGAGGTTGTTGATCCACAGAGTCTGTCCGCCAAGCGGCAATAAAAACTTTATTCGTTTCATGGTTACTTACAGGACTCGGGGTTTGGTTTGATGAGTTGACTTACTTAAGACGCACATCATGAACTGTAATCATTAGTCTCCCCTGCTCAGGAAGTGCTTCTGTTTTTTTCTGCGGGTTACCGACTTGCCTTGATTTTTCTCTCAGTCAGGAGTTGGACAAAACAGTTAAAACAGACATGTCAGAGCAAAAGATCTTGACTTGTTTGTAATGGAAGTACACATTTAAAACTAAATCGTTGGGCTTTTATGATGGATGATTTTAAGATAACTCAAGTGGCAAAGCTTCGACCCAAACATGGATGGTGTTAGATAATCTATTAAATTAGGGACGTCCATATGTTGCCATTGTTTCACATGTGACCGAGCTTATCTGTTGAGTCTGCTGGGGAGCAGCTCGTTGGGGGTTGTTATCGCTCTGTCACCCACAAAGGTGTTCCACATTTGCTTTGATGCATGACTGCATGAGGCATGGCAACACACATCCAGGTTAAATTAACTTCTTTTACAAGCCACTGTTAATGGAAGATAACCATGCATCCTCACCATGCTCTTCTTCGTCAGCTGGCAGCATTGTAACACTGGCAGTTCAAAGAAAAAAATAAATGTGGCTTTTAAGATAAGAACTGAAAATTTATTCTGAGAAACAAGCATGTAAATGTTACACTTAGAGTTCCCAGCTACGACTCCTTCCTCATTTTCTTTTTAGTTCTGCTCTGCACAATTTTGGAAAGCTCATGCAGCTTTTGATGTGTTCATATTTGCTTGCATGATTTGATCGATGGTGTAACATTTGCATCTGTGTGTACAGGCTGAGGGTGCAGGATGGTTTCAGATGCTCAAAATGCTCATTGTATCTGCATGCTCTTTCTCGTTCTAGAGAGTGTAGAAGCAGTTCGTAAGAAGTCGTGCGTTGCTTCAACAGGAAGTATAAACGTTCATTAAAAGAAAATTAAAAAATAGAGAAGAAAATAGAGTTCAGAGAAGAGGAGGGGAATAATCTGGGGGATTAAATTAACAAATAAGAAAGAAGGAAGGAAGAGTAGAAGTGAGCTTGTAGGGCCTCGCTTGCTGGCTCAGCCCCAGCAGCCAATCATTAACATAGTTGCATATTCACCCATACACATCCATATGCCGTTTGAAAGGACATATGCTCTTTGACGTCTGCTCACTTTCTAAATGTTTGCGTCCTGCATCACTCTGCTTGTGTTTTGTGTGCTCTGTAGTCAAGCTCTGTCAGGGGCAGCAGTTTGTAACCATTCTCATAAGTGCCTCTCAGAGCGGTAATTTTGCAGCTTCAGCTTTGTCGCAGAGCTTATCCTCCTGCACCGAGCTGGATGGCGAATGGGGCCGACTCTGTGTTGTTCTCCTTCTTCAGAAAGCATCCTCTGGTTCCATGGCACTCCCAACCACAGATCCCAGATCACTTTCCATTAAGTTGTTGCACGTTAGAACCACAGGCAGAAACCTGATTCTGGGGTTTGTGGTTAGCAGGGAGTGATATCCATTCTTCCAAAAGTGCCCACACAGATAAAGCTTGCTTGTAGTTTTGACACTGATTGCAAGCAATAGTGAGTTTTTATTACATTAGTTTGTTGTCAGCTCTCTTCTTCTGTGGCCCAGCTGTCTAATTTCTTGCAGCATCGTATGCGTTATGAGCAGCACTTAGGCCATCACCTGACATGCAATATATTTCCACCTTGGCTTTCGATTTGTAATTCATACACAGAACTTATGGCTTCACTAAACTATCCTGCACTTCACAGGCTTGCTGAAGTTAATGTAGCTTGTCTCTATAATAAATGATCTGGAGCAGTCCTACATATTGATCAACCTCAGTGTCAAAACCACTGACAGGTGAGCTGATTTACATTGATTAATTTTAGAAAGTTCTCATGAGATATCTTGGCTTCCATCTATATGCCATGTTGACACATACTGTATCAGTCACATGGAAATTACCGCAGACTGAAGATGTGTATGCATGCAAAGAGTAAAATTACACAGCGCAATATATCAAATTTTTCTCTTACAAAGTTCCTTCATTTTCTTTTTTAGTCACATACAAAGCATCAAAGATAATGAGGAGTTTCCATTTAGGCGAAAAAGCAGAGTCCGAGTTGACCTGATTTTGTGTGAAAATCCCTGCGCCAGGATTCTGCAGCCTGCAGCTCCAGAGTGCAAGTGGAAGATGGTGAAAAATCAACTACTGCATTTAAATATAGATATGTTAACAATGGCCTTCAGATTTTGCATTTGCTAAAACAAGCTATTGTTCTTGTTGTTAGGTTACAAATTAGGTGTTTTATATCAACACCTAGTGGAATATTTGCTAACATATTAGTATTCATTTTAATACCTAAAAATAGAAATAAAATGTTGACTCTTTAAAAATTGCAACAAATTTAATATAGTAGAACATTACCAAAAATGAGAAGTTGTCTTTTTCAAAAAAACAAACAAAAAAAAATAATCTTTGCTGCTTGAAATGAGGTTTTCCAGCTATACTGACGGTAAAAACAGCTCATTGGACTGTAAAGGTTTCGGACCACTAATGACTGGTTGCTGCACCCTTAACTACAGCGCACACTATGAAGGGTTTTCTGATACCTGGAAATGAGTGTTTTACATCGCTGTGAAGGAAATTTGACCCACTTATCTTTTTAGAATCGTTTTAATTCATCCACATTGAAGAGCTTTTGAGAATGAATGATCCTTTCAGGGTCAAACCACAACATGCAAACATCTTTTCCCAAGTCTTTGGATCTTTTCTCTATAATGATGGGCTCCTGAAGACTGCTGATAAATTGACCTTTTTGTTCAAGTTTATAAAGCCAGTTTTAAAAGTGTTGTTTTTTGAGCTTTGTTTCATAATTGAAAGCCCTTCTCTGCTCCCACTCACCTCCTACCTGCTGATAAACACAGACTCCAGCCACATGTGAACTCAGAAGAGCTAAAGTGGCTTAAATGAGTAAACAGACTTTTAAAATATGGCCGCTTTTTTTCCCGTTCTCGGTTTAAAAGGACTGTTATGAATAGTTTTTCTAATTTTTCAGTAAGATGTGATGTTGAACTCTTAACAACTTGTCACCCAGGTTTATATAATACATTGTTTGTTGCTTCACTGTGGGAATTGAAAAAAGCAGTCATTTTGAGTCTGGACAACCACACTTAGGAACTTTGATGAGAACTTTGTTAATTGGCATCATAGATGACCTTATTCCTCTGCTGTAGATTGACCGCAGCCTAGAGCTTTGTTCACATATTGTAATATGATGTTCTTGGTTAATAATTTAACAGGGAGTAGTTCCACATTCCTTAAATTATAGTTGCAACAGGGATGTTTATACATTGCAATGCATGGGGATGAATCAGCTCTGTTTGCAGACAGTCAGACTTTCCTCTGGTCAGCAGGAATCCGACATGAAGCTCTGAGTCTGTGGTCTTCCTCCCAGTCTTTTTTCTTTTCTTCTGTTCCCTCTCGCTCCTCTGTATGTTTCTCTCTATCCACCCTCAGCGGACAGCCTTTGACTGGGCCAGAATGCACTGTAACTGTGAGCGCCTTGCTTGGTGGATGAATCTCCAGTGTCAAGGACACTTTTTACCACCAAGTGAGAAGTGAGTGGTCAGAGGAAGCTGAAGTTCACTCTCTTTCTGTAAGGACCACATCATGTTTTATGGCTTGTGTACCATAATTGTGTGGATCTGTTGTTCTTGCACTGTAGTTATGGGTAAGATCTAAAGAGACTTTTATTCCCTCAAGCAATTAGATGAGTTTCCCCATCACAGATGGGCTTTCTCTTTCTCTGTGGAAGAAATTGCAACACTTGCATGGAATCCCTCTCATGCAGAGTGCAGTGTCTGGACAGCCTGCTTTCATCTCCGTCCTTTTTGGAATATACAGCTCATCGCACCTCCCCTCCCTCCCTGGTCATGTGTCTTGTCCTCCCTGTATGTCCCCATCCTCTGTGCAGTTTGGGGTTTGCATAACCGCAAAGTTTAGTTAGTGCAAATCGAGTGGTTGAGAATGAAACCTTTTAATTAATTCCTTCAAGTCTGGCAGAGATTACAGAAAGTCTTCAAACTAGTTAGAAAACCTTTGAAAGGTTTATTTGAAGTTAAGGTCAAAATAATAAAGTTCAAAACAAAACCTGTAATGTTTCCAGCTACATTTAAGCTGAAAATAATTCATGCTGCTGCAAGATTTAGATGTAGTTTGCTTTTTTCAATCATAACTCAGTTTTTAAAAGACCCAACTGCAGGGATAAATTAACTTATAAAATTCTCACAAGGGGGGCCAGGGCATAGGACATTGGACTTATATTATTATTAAAACCTAAACAGGTGGCTTTATGAATTATGTAAGATTTGAAAGCAATATGTTTTAGTTAGTGGTAGGGATGGGCTATAATTCTAGTTTATCGATTAATCAAATTTTTTGTTTTTGAAGATTTAATTTTTGGAAAATTTGGATATTTTTTCACTAATGCGCACCTCCGGTTTCCATACTTCAAGTGATGCTAGCCAAGAACTGCAATCTTTTTTAACAAACGTCTTTAATAGCTTCTTTCTTTTCCGACTTTGAATTTCAGGTCAACTCACAAAAGAAATTATTGAAATAAAAATAATTTTTAAAGATATCTTATGCCATTTGTAAGTTTTTTAATAGATTAAAATTATGAATCGGATTTTGTTTAAAACAAAATTTTAGATTTTATTTTTAACCCATCTTGCCAAGCACCATTTAGGAATCTCAAAGTAAGAGGACCTTGATTGGATTAAAAAATTATTTTGAAAAATAATATAAATTTCCTTCTTCTTTATAGTTATGCGCTACTTTGTGTTAGTCTTTCACATAAAACCCCAGCAAAAATAAACAGAACGTTTTGGCTCAAATGTGGCAGCCTGTGAAAAATGTTAAGTGGTGTAAACAACAGTACACACACCTGCTCTCCTGAACCATAAAATACACACTTTGAAACCTCAACACACACCGGTGATATATGCTGCAGTTAGGAGATAATTAGTTGGTCCTGATGTTTTTTCTCATCAGTTTAAATCGACCTGGCTCTCACAGTTACGCTCACCCACTCTAGTGTCAGCCCTCGTTCTCGCCGTGTTGCCATAAGTGTGGCTATTGTATTATGAATGGCAACCATATGTCTTCCAGCTGTCAGCTTGAACCGTGAGCCAAGTAGGTCTGTGTGCAAATTCAGAACCGCCTGACGCATACATGCAACATGACACGTCCAGTTTGCATAAAATCCTTGCATTTTAAGGTGCTGACATGGTTTTAAGCTTAATTTAATTTGAAGGTGGTGATGTCGCATTCTCTGCAGAGCTGCAAATAAAGTTGTCCTCAAAAAGAAGCTTGATCCGCCTGATTAGCTTCAGCTGCATTATCTCTTTGGTCAGTTTTGGTTTGTGACCTGACATTGACACAAACACAGTTAACTGAAACCATTACACAAATAAAAGCCACGCAAGCAAATTTAAATCATTTCTAATTTGCAAAGTAAGAAAGAAATCAGGCCTTTTGGGACATATTTGCTTTACTTTGTTTGTGCTGCTGTGGAAATCATAAATATAGTCGCCTTAATAACGAAAGGATGGGGTTTTTTTTAACAATAGCTTTTATTGATCATAGTTTTTCTAAACCTGACTCTATACCAGCTTCCAAATAGTTTTCTCTTCACAGATTGCTGCATTTCACCACATGATAGCACAGGGAGTTTATTACAAGAAAGTACGAGTATGCAGCTGTAGACAGCAGCGGTAACAAAGTGAAAGCATCTCTTCTAAAATATAACAGAGTGCAGACGTTTTTGTTTTATCACCTAATTCATAGGAAATTGTAGCAGAAAACCTGTCACTGAACTCATTACTTCACATCTCCATGGTTTAGAGATGAGACTGGCTTTCACATTCCTGCTTCCTAAAAAGGCTGAAATGGTGTTGAAGGGAACACCATTTCGCCATTTTTAAATTAAAGTTTCCTCTTAAGACGCACAGTTGCACACACATGAGCAATCACAAAAAAATGTAAATAAATAAACATGAAAATGCCTCTGTTGACTGACATATTTTATTTTCATCATGACTGCTTGCCTATCAAACATCTGTATTTGATGGCAGAATCTTTTAACCCTCTCCAGGCAGATGTTGCAGATTTGCAGATTTGCTTGATGATTTTTTTTTATAATTTTGACTATTTTGAAAAAAAGTCTGAATTGTATATTACTACCCCATATGATCATTTTCTCCAAATATCAGATTTTTCCTGCAACTAGAACTTAATTTGAGCCTGAGAGGGTTAACATTCTGAAAGACTCATCTTTTCTGATTATTGTGCGACTTTTTATACGTATGTGATGGCTGAAGTTAGTGATGGTTTGAAAAGTTGAATGTGGTTTTATTGAAATTGATCAATGAAATACATTTAATTTTTGATGCTTACACATCAAGACATTTTGTTTTCATTAGCTTTTCATACATAACACTAATGCTGATGCGCTCAGTAGATGTTGTAATTCAATATTTATTTAAAGCTATGAATAGGAGATTGCAAATCTGTGATATTACATCAGACGAATCAACTTTACAAATAATTTGTCCCCAATGTGACTTAATATTGTGGATTTTCTTGCTGCTGAGCCTGTGTGAGTTTGCTCTGATGCTCTTGGCGTTAATTTGATAAACAAGCGAGGCGTTAATGTCTCCTCAGGGATTCACTGATGTGCTGGAACTCCCCCAAGCAGGTGTATTATTTTGCTTTTGACAAATTGTCATGTATGAAGTGTGAAGCGTGAGAGGGCCTTATCAGAGTCTTAGGACCACCGTTATGGACCAGGAACTGAAACTGCTGGTCTAAATCTTATGCAAAAAGAAAGAAATAGCTGAACCAGTGACTTCAAACAAGTTCAGAAATGCAAAGTCACTTCATGTTGTTATACTGGGAGCCTGACGAGGAGTTATTATTAATTTTTCACTCTGCATAGATAGACAAAAGCGTTTCCTGTACTGCAGCTCCAGTCCGGCAGCGTCGCCTGTCAGTCAGATTTGGTGCTCCTGCACACATGTGCATATAGTGGTGAATCACCAGCACTCACTCAGACCTGTTCTAATTTAGTCCCTCATCTAATCACAGGCTTTTAATCAAATTAAGTCCAAATGTCTGCTGGTGTGAACTGTACGGGGGGACTAAGTTTTCCATCTGTGAGCCGCAATCTATTCCCTTCATCATCATGTTGCTGCATCCTGTTTCTCCTCAGATGTAACTGATTTGTTCTTCAGCAATATCCACCTTAATTATTGGCTTGCATAATTAATAACCTTAAAATGATTTTTTGCAGCAGAAAATCTCACACTGAATGGGTTTTTTTATTTTATTTTAATTCCATTATTCGGTGGGGATAAAAATCCCACATTATCACAAAAAATATTTAGAAAAATCAGTTGTTGGACAATTAGCGATAGCTCCTGATTTTATTATCTATAAAATATGTGTAGATAATATATTTTTAATCTATATATGTACCTTATTTTAGCTTGAACAAGGATCTCACATGCTTTTAAATAGTAATCCATGACTTCCTTTTTCTATGATGCAAATATGTTGTGACAAAAAGGTCTACTTCTCTTCAGAACAGGAAAAAGTAAAGAAAACTTCTCTCATGTAAGGAAGATTTATCCTTTTATCTAAATTAATAACACACATTACAGAAATTATTTTTAAGCCTTTGGTACGAAGTTGTGAAGTGCTGATAATGGAGATGGACAGTGGACATTGATAAGGACATTTTGATCACTTTTCTTTGACCAGTAGGCCTCATTTAACCTCCATTTCAACCTATTGGTGCTCTGTAGCATCTATGATGTGGAATTGCTAAGCCAAACAATCTCACATCATAATTACATCCTCTACCAAACTTTACTCTTGACTCAACACAATGAGGCTCAAAATGTAGAAGTCTGGAGCTCTTGACTCCAGACTTCCACTGGACCACAGACTTCCACTGATTCAAGTGAACTGATTTCACTTGAATTTACTCAGATCCCGAGGGCTATTGATGGCTTCAGAAATGTTTGTAGAATCGGTCTAAATGCTTATTTTTATGCTGCTCTACAAATGAAGGTGAATGACACATCTGAATTTCATATTTTGATGGGACGTCTCAATACTTCTGGCAATGTAATGTATCTCAAATTTAGTTCTTCAAGCTAAAAATGACAGAACCGAAGCAGAAAAGATGCTAAGTGTACTTCAAAGTATTCGTCTTCTCTGTTTCTGTGTGAACATACCTGCAAACTTTCCTCTCAGTGGGATAAATTATTGATCGAGTCGCTGTTTATCCTCCGTATCACTCACATTTCTTTTTCAGTCTGCATGGAGAGCTGATTCATCTGAGACCCTTAAGGAACCTATCCCTCATTTTTTGTTTTATTTACTTACAAATAAACAGCTGACTCATTTCCCAGCATGCAATCCACCAAGTATGTAGGCAGGAAAGGGAAATAAGGAGGTCAGTCAAAGCTGGCGTGATTCAACATTCGTGAGCTGGAAGCGTTTTTGTTTTCAGTGGGTCAGCAAAGATGTGGCGAGACATACAGCAGAGAAAAGCCCTCTGGGGGAAATGGTCTTAAGGTGGGATGGTGTGTAATCTGAGGGTTTGTTCCACAGCTATAAAACAAAGCAGCTTCCTTCCCACAATGAGGCTGCTTTTATTGTTGCTGTTTCTCATTAGAAACCTTTCCTGTTCCTTCTAATTAGAGCAAAAATAAGCCGGGCGCAGATAGTGTGACGACAGCTGATCCGCACTAACTCCTTGGAGGAAACGGATTAAAGATAAATGTTGGGAACAGCACCACAAAAACACTGACAATACATAAACATAACATTCGGAAAAGCTGAAAAAAATTAAAGACCCGACAAAAGACGAAAAAGCCCAACAATATAAAAACAACATGACTTAGTGGGAAATGTAAACAAGAAGGTATCTTGCAAGGGATTGGTTAGAGAAAAAAATAAAGTAAACCTGACATGGTGAAACAAATGACAGAAATATAAAGCATGGAAGAAAAGCAAAGCCCAATATCCCATTTTTACAAACAACTTCAAGCAGAAATGCAAAAGTTAAAACCCTCAATCTTTGTCCTCAGTGGCAGCTGTCCGCTCTCCACCTTGTTAAGACCAAGACAGGAGGGCGAATGACATCATTCTCTTTTTATAGAGGCCGATAATCCACACTGTAAAGTAAACAACAAATGTATTATAGCGGATTACCGGGTGGCTGATAATATTTGAAGACAAAAAGTGGATTTGAAGCATCAAGATGTTCTAGAAGGCACTTCAGATTGGATTGTTATAATTGTTAATCACAGATGAATGGGCTATTTTTACCCACACATGTATATATAGTCTAAAACTGGTCATCTGTTGGATTAGCCCTGGCAAATCCTATTTACCCTAAAACCAGAGGGCATCTGTGACAGGTTTGGGTCTAAAGGTACTCCGAGATAAGCAGAGTGATGTCGTCAGGCGGCCAGAAAGAGATCAAAGCTAGAACGAGCCAAAATAAATGAAAGAAAGCAAATGAGAGCAGGCCTGGTTTAACAGATCCACACATGAGCCAGCATCCTGACTCACTGGCCCAATTTATCTTCTTATGCGACAGGTCAACAAGGCAAAGTCCATTCACCTCTCTTCCTCTTTCGTCACCTGCTTCTAGGAAGAGAACGTGGAGATCTTCTGGAAAAGTCTAGCAGTCGGGTCAGGAGGGTGAATAAGGAGAAAAGAAACGACTGGAATGAGAGGAAGATGATGCTTTTATTCAGATATTTTAGTAATCGATTAATCTATTGACTATTCTGAGGATTAATCGGATAAATTGGAACATTCTGCAGATTTTTTTTAACCACATAAGTCCCCCTTATACAATATTAGAAATACATTAAAAGATGCTAATAAGCTAGCAATAACATTTAGCGAAAGCATAATCATTTATAGGAAAAGATGCGTAGCTAAAAAAAACTTCTAACATCTGCATATATATATATATATTTTTTTTTTTTTTTTTTGTGCAGTTTTAACTTAATTACTGCTCTGAGTATTTTCTTTCAGCAAACGATTTCAGTTAACGATTAATCGCTTGCTAAATTGACTCATTACGATTAATCATATTAATCGTTTCATGCAATCAGCTTCTGTAACTTTTTCATAAGTTACCAGCCTTTTCTTTTGTTTTTCTCCTTCCCCGATTTCCAGTTCAGTCTCTTTGGCAGGGAGGCAGAAAGGACAAGGAAATGAGAGGCAGCGATGCCTCAGGCGAGAGGACGAGTTGAGCCAGAGTCTCTCTGTCGGGGGGAAGAGGAGCCAGGGCGATCTGTTGAAAGACTGTGGGTCCAGTCTGAGTGTAGTTCAAGACCTTATCAGTCAACTGACAGATGATGAGGGATGACTGTCCTTGGCCCACTGTACCTCTACTTGGGGGGCTGACATAGAAAACTGATTGATTATGGACAACGAAATCGGAGGGTTGGCTCGATATAGAGAGAAACAAAACAACTTTTGGCCAAAGGGTAACTAATCAATCAATGTACATTTCAGACCAAGCTTTGGATCATAAGCCATGTCTTTTCTAAGGTTGGTAAAGTTAAAGAAAAGTATGCCTGACAGATAGGGCTATGATAGGGTTATATTATGATATCTCCAGAAAATATTGTATAATAAAATTGGGTATTGTATTTGGGAACTTACACCGCTGTGACCCTGTGAGGATCCTATGTTGGGATGGATGGATGGATGGATGGGTGGATGGATGGATGGGTGGATGGATGGATGGATGGATGGATGGATGGATGGATGGATTGTATTTGAGATTGCAGCTGAGGAAAGCTCCTTTCTATCAGTGCTCACAAATATGTTTCCATCTTATTTTATTTGCCACAGAGATGCATCAATAAGGCCTAACTGAGAGTTCTTGGTTTTGCTGCAGTTTTCAGTGCCTGACCCAGTTGTTGCAGACAAAATTGGCAGATTTTTATCTGTCGGTGAGTCACTTTTGCTTTTTTAATTTTCTAGTACCTACTATTTATGAAGTTGTCTGTAAATAGACCCTTGAACAGCAACGTCATGGTACATCAACAGAGGCTTTGTGAAAGTTGGAAGCATTCACCGAAGTATTCTAGGTTGCTTTTCTCCAGGGGTTGCTTTTGAAAACATGACGAAAGTTTCTAACAAATACATTTAAAGCAATGATACTGTGCAGAGGCAGATGGATAGACAGATTGAAGCTTTCTCTTAACTCCAATTTTTTATAAGCGCATTTGAAAGACCAACAACATAGGCAAATCTTCAGTTAAAGAAATAAACACTGTCTGTAAAAGCATCAAAACCATGTCCAAACAATCTGTAATAACATCCCTAATTTCCATAAACCACTCCATGTATCTATTATTCAAAGCACACCTTGTGATCACAGCAGTGATGCTTTGCTGTGCAATTTGCTTACCTTTGGACAGCACATGCCCCGCTCTTTGTGTCTCCTCCTCTCTTTGTCTGTCTGTGGTG
Organism: Alfaro cultratus; assembly: GCA_903066825.1. Lineage (NCBI taxonomy): Eukaryota > Metazoa > Chordata > Actinopteri > Cyprinodontiformes > Poeciliidae > Alfaro > Alfaro cultratus. The sequence goes on along the minus strand of CAEFZX010005921.1, from coordinate 16,651 downwards.
TGCTGTTATTATGTTGGTAACAATTTTCTTTAACATCTTGAATATGCTTTTGAAGATGCATCCTCTTATAACCAGGCCATTTTAATATTATGGGGGTGGATTGTTATTTTAAGGTGCTACTTATTCAACAAAGACTCACACTCTGCTTTAATTCTCGAGGACCCAAGTGTCATGTCATCCTATTTCTGATATTGCAAGATGATATATTTTTTATCATGCAAGTAGTCATACTGGTGGTATTATTGATGGTTTGATTAACCACAGCTCTACCAGACAGCAGTCACTTTCTGCTTCTCGCTTACAGAAACCTTCTTTGGCGTTTTTTGCAACCAAAGCCAACCAAGAACAGAAGATCTGATGTAAAATATTAACTTCAATTTAGGAGTTGAGAACTAACTTAATCTATAACTGTATGGAGATTATGACATTTTGATGGTTTCTCCACACACCTTCCAAATATTGATCATTAAAATGTTAAATGTCCAGTAACATGATGATTTTATTGGTACTGTTCTCAGTCACCATTAGCTATGTTTCCATCCAATTGAGCAAACCTTTACAACCTTTCAAACTAATTAGGTTTGTTTCCATCTCCTAGAATTAAATCAATTAACTGCATCATAAATTGTCTTTTCTCTTTCTCTTTCTTCCAAAAACTGGATGACAGAAACCTTGGTCTCAACCGGCCGGCCCTTTTTTTGAAGCCCAGTTTTGTTTATAGAGACTTTATAATTCTTTTTATTTGCTATTTTTGTTGATTTGTTTATTTATTTTGAGTATTCAAAATATCCTGCAGTTCCAGTGTTAAATGCTCATTAGAATTTAAAGTTTTTGAATGTGTTCTTGCATTCTAATGCCATTACCATTATGTTACTTGAAAATAATCTCAAGACAACCATTGTTTATCGTAGTAACTACTGGAACAATTTATTGTCCAGGAAAATTTGTTATTGTGACAGGCCTAACTGTGCATCCCTAGTTACTTCACTACTCTGCAGGTCTAGTCATCAGAGTCACACTTACATTTCTTGACCACAAACTGCCTGAATATCAACAATTCATAAGGTTAAAAGCCCTTTCATCACATAAGCACAACTTTATTCACTCACCAATGTTGCCTTCCATCTAAAAAAAGGCAGAAATACAGTAGAGACGTTTACAGAAATGCGTGTATTCTTTCTATTCTAGGCTAACCAAACCTGACATTCACTGTGTTTATTAAGGCCACATTTGTACAGGATGTATGGGCTAAAAAAGTCACATTTTCGACATATTTCTCTGAGCTAAATAAAGATAAGGCCTCACTGACCTTAAATAGCCATAAAGAAACCTCCATGGACGTCCTGTCGTCAGAAGGAACTCCACTTTTCAACAAAGTCTGAACATCAGACGTTACTTTGAGAGACCTTCAAGGTGAATCACGATGTGGCGAATCTCACAAAATGTGTTATGGTTACTCGAGTGTTTTGTGGTTCGTTTGTGGCGTTAACGTCGGCAAGCAGCTGTTAATAACACAGGAGAAGAACAATGATTTTGTGCTGCTGAGGAGACAACGCAGAAGCACAGCAAGAGCATGAAGTGCAGAGTCACTTCTGCTGTTGGCTTCAACCAGCTTCAGCTTCTAGTGCATTTCAGCCTTTGCGAGTGCTTTGTGTTGAGGGGAGGGGGTGATGTGCTAAAGGACTGCAGGGGGCTGCACTGTGTGCTGACAGCTGGCTTCTATAAATAAATGTCACAGGCAGGGGGAGGAGGACGGGTGGGTGGGACGCAGTGGTGGATGGACAGCGGGAATGAGCAAGAAATGAGGAGGGGAGGAGACGGATGAGTGGGACCGATGAACTGGGACCGATGCAGATGCACTGGGAGACTTTAAAGAAAGCGGTGGAGTGAACGGACACTTAACACACGCCACCTGCCGCTGAGCCAATCAGCTGTCCTGGATGTGGTCATGTGACCCCTGACTCTGTACATGTGTCCTGGCTAATGAGTCTGTTGCCGTGACATTTTTATCTCACATCTGTCCAGCCCCAGTCAGCTTCCTTTCCCTGTTGTGTCTCGGATCTCTGGTGTGACTCACGGACTCCATCACTTAGCGAAAGCAGCAGGAAAAACAGAGGCGTAAAGAATAAACAAAGGAAGGCAGGGAATTAAGACGCAAAGTGAAGACAAAACTGGCTGCTCTGTTTCGTATCACGCAAACAGGAAAAGCAGCAGAAACTGAATAATGTCCTGACTCTAAGCAGGAGTAACGCTCTCTTCATGAATTTGTCATGCAGGCCGTCACTGAGCCCAGTCCCATCAGGTTGAGTGGGCTGTATCACTGACACAGGCTACTTTCACTTTGCTGCCTCCAGTTACACTCTTTGGCTTTCTACAGCACTGTGTATGTGTGTGTAATTTTGTTTATAAGGGGGGAGGGGGAAGGGTTTGGTTTCCGGTCTTGGCACAGCTATCAAGCACTGAAAAACAGCCCATCTGAGTCCCTGCCATGCTCATAAACCTGTTGTGTATCTGCTTCACCTCCTTTGTGTCTCGTTTACACTGTGTGATTACGTCCAAATGTTTCCGTAGTTTAGTTTCTTTAAATGGGTCATTTTATCTCCGAGGATTGTTGCAACATAGAAGCTGCAGAGGTAAAAAAAAAAAAAAAAAAGGAGTGATGAGACAGGAAGACAGAGGAAGGCTTAGGATGAAGATCGCATGACCTTCCCACCTGTGGCTGAATCTTTGCACAATAATATCAGACTGTGTTGGTGCTACAAAACATTTCTTCAACTTCTGCTTTCTGCTGCACTCAGAAAAAAATTCTATAAGCTGACTTTCTGTGGCCAGGCTGTCACGTCGTGCTGCTTTTTTTTGCACATGAACAAACAAGCGACACTAACAAACGTGAAGCATTTATAAAGATAACAAACGTGTAAATGTGATGCAGTCAAACACTTTGAAAGCTTAAATACTGGAATCCTTTATTTTATTTTTTTACTTTTCTGAAAATATTTTCAAGATAAGAGACATGAAGAAAGGCGAGACATTGCATCGCTGTTCACCCGGAAAACAGTTTAATCTCTTCTGCCATCACGTGTTGGGGTAGCAGCATCAAAGACAAAAAAAACAAACAGATAAAGAGTGTTGGTTCTGTTTTAGAGACTGCTCTGAACGACCCAGAGATAACGGTGCAAAGAAGGATTCTTCATAAAATCAAGAAAATTATAAAACTCTTTTATGACAACAGTGATTTCAGTCGGAAGCTTTGTCAGATTCGCTGTAATACAGACTGCTACAGGAGATCCTTCCTGCCCACAGCCATCAGCATCTACAGTAACTCTTAGAAGAAACTTAATATGCATTACAGCAACATTTAATTTAATTTAGGGATCAGTAAAATACTTTTGAATTGAATAGAAAACTTGTTCTGCTACATCTAGTCAGTTTTGATGTGCTAAGAAAATGTAACTGCTTACATTTGAGATATTTTTAACTATATTTATTTTACTTACACAATGTTGCTTGAACTGGGTGATGCTTGGTCGTGTTTCTCTTTGCTAAATAGCACGTCTAGTTGTGGTTTGGAGAAATCTAGGCACTACTTCCTGGTTTAAAACCCCAGCCTGAGCTGCACGAGCTGCGGAAAGGAACATAACACTTCAATTTCTAAGCTGCTGCACTGCAACTATTGCTATTTATGAAAGAAATACATTTTATTTTAGATTACAAACAACTCTTGTTTAAATATTAAATTTAGCTTCGTGTGGAAAAAGTAAAAAAAAAAAAGCAAAAAGATTTTTGTGGCATTACTGGTCTTTTATTAATATCAAATGGTTTTTCTCTGTCTATATTCAGCACCTTTTAGTCTGTAGATACCTTTTAGTTAAAAACAGACTAAAGTGCTCAGCTTCATGTTTTTAATCGTCAAACTATATAAAATTTTACTTATCAAAGAAGGCATCAGAATAGCTGATCAAATTTAGGTTGGTAGCTCAACTTGTGTTGTTTGTTTGGCATGCTCTCTCATCTTCCCCATTTTGGAGCAGTAAGGGAAACAGAAAATTGTGGATAATTGATCAAAGGTTTCTAGACACTCTCATGAAATTGAAGTTAAAACAATTAAATAAAAAACAAAACTGTGAAATAATTTCATCCATCCATCCATTGTCTGCAGCTTATCCAAGATCAGGTTGTCAGGGCAACAGGTCCATCCACCTCCGGTAGAAGCTGATTTCTGCTGCTTGTGTCCAGGAAATAATCGTTTAACAAAACTGTTCTTTTGAATAGCAACTAAAGCTTTTAGACACTTTTTTACTCTTTGGATACCAAAAGTATGTTGTAAATAAAGCTGCAGGTTTTTTACATCTGTGGTTAAAACTCCCCACAACCACACTGTGTTCTCTTTTGAAACAAAAATTATTAGATACTTGGTTTGCTTAGTCACCATGGCAACTACAATTAGCCAAGAGAATCTGACAGTGTTTCATTTATTCAAACACCTTAGCAACAGCTGTTGGTTTAAGAGGATCTTTGACTTTTAAAATGGGAATCCCAACTTTCAGATCTTTCTGAATTGACCCTTACAAAAATCAAACTTCAGGACACAGATAGAAGGAGCCAAAACTGCAGATCTTACTGAAGTTAATGCAGTCTAATGCAGCGGTGCAGCAGTAAAGCATAGATTTATGAAGATGTGGATGAATAGGTTTTATTTGCTGAGGTGCTGATTCAGCTTTCTGAGGCCTGCAGAGCGTTTTAAATGTAGTTCAGTGAGCTGAGTCATGGGTTTTCTTTTTTTTCACATTCATTTAAATCAGGATCGGTCAAATTATGGTAACACCTCTAAAAGTATGACGGGACTGAAATATTTATGGCCTGGTTTTGAACTTTCATCTGGCTGATTTTTCTTTTACACATTTTTTTCTACCTTATGAGAAAAGGAGTGTGATTTTCTTCTGACTGCCCATAGAAGTAGTGTGACTTATTACTGATTTCTCTCCTGCAGCCTCTTGCACAGTGGTGCAGGCTGATGCCCAAAGATGCTGCCAAGATGCCAGAGAGTGCGTGGAAGCTGGTCTTCTACACCATGTCCTGGTCCTACAGCACCTACCTGCTCTTCTTTTCCTCCTACTCCTTCTTCAACAACCCGCCCTCCGTCTTCTACAGTAAGACACACAACCGTAGAGACATTATGTTGGTTGCAGTTCATTTAGTCTGAGTCTGTGTGGGGTTTTTTCTTAAAATGAAAGTCAGTGAAGGTGATCCAGTCAGTAAAAGTCAGCCAGATAAATGGATAAATGCTGACCTAAGGAGAAGTTTCCTTCCTAGATTTTCAGGACAGAGAAAGAGTGAAGGGCAATGGTGTCCAAAGTGCGGTCTGGGGGCCGTTTGTGGCCCTTGAAATAATTTTGTGTGGTCTCTGACACCAGATCAAGAATGGTAATAATTTGGGCATTTTTTTGTAATTGGTTTGTACTTAAAATATTAAGTACAATGCAAAGAATTTTTAATTTCTTTGCCTTCTTTTTTTTGTTGTTTTTTTTTTTTTTGCGTTTATTTCTTAGTAAACATTCAGCTATTTTTTACACACAGAAACACACACATCCATTGCACATGGCTAAACACAGCAAAGGTTTTAAAAAAAAATTCTCATTTTTGCTGGAAATGAACATTTAAGAGACCAAGAAAAAAGTTAAATAACTGCAAACATTAAGGTAAATGTCATACTGTTTGCTTCACTATAACATTACTTATTTAATTTATTGTCATGCAATAAAAATATTCACAATGATGTTATTTTTCTATTTTTAATTGGAGAGAAAAGGCTCATTTTTGCCCCTCGGGGATTCTGACCCTTGGTACAAAACGTGTGGTTATTTTATCAGAAGGTAAAATAAGGCCCTATAGCTGCTCTATAGAGACTCTGCAGGAGGTAAAATCCCCCTCAGTACTTATATGGGCAGATATATGTATGTCTAATCATATAGAGAGTTTGAAGACTTGCATATTTTCTGAGCCTGCAGGAAACCTTTTTGCTTTTAAGTTATGACCTAGTTTAATGCTTCAGAGTCTGTCCATTAATAACAGAATATGTTTATTTAACATATTTTACTACTACAAAACACATTAGGTTTCATACAACATTTATAACAGGAGATCTTTATGATTGTACTCTAATGGAAACCAGAATCACTACAGTTTTCAGTGTGTTGCTAATGGAAGATGGAAGTGCTCCCAGACTTCGCGTATATTCCACTCATGTCTTTTGCTGTCCCTCGACCTCCTCCATCAGACACTGAGGTGTCAGCGCTCCTGGAGAGGATGAGGAGGAAGAGGCGAGAGGAGCTCCCGAGGGCTATCTGACAGCATCAGCTTCGTCTTTGATCGCCACGTCACGGCTAATAGCCGTCAGTGTGTGATGTGTGGAGCCGGAGAGTAATAGGGCCTGACTTTTAGAGAGGGAGAGGAGGAATCAAGCTGAGAGGGATGATAAAAGAATCTGAAAAACAGCACCATAATCGGCAAAACCATGCAAAAGCTCTCACATTGTTTAAGGCTATAATCACAAACTTCTGCCTTTTTTAATGGGATAGGCCGATAAAAAGCCGCACATTGTCATGAAGACAATTTTTACGGTTTTACAGATAAAAAACTGAAAGGTGTGGCATGCATTTCCTTTGGGAATTACCAGAGTTTTAATTAGATTAGTTTCAGCAATTTAAGTTGAATTTAGTTCTGGACTTTGACTGGGCCATTCTTGATTTAAACTAACCCTCTGATTTATCTAATAGTGTTTTAATATTTATGCTCTCTTATCTGTGAAAGGTGCTGTATAAATAAAAAAAAATAGTCTGTATAAAATGTAAAAATAAACTTCAGTTTCACACTTCCGAATTAGTTTTTGCTGGATTTGACCAATGAAAACTGTGACGGAAAAATGTAAACAAATAAATAAATAAATTGAGTGCTGTGAATACTTTTGCAAGGTGCTGCATATTTATCCTGCATAAAAAGGTGGAAAAATCTGAAGCTTTAAGTAGGAAGAAACACCTCTGCTTCCCATTCCTCACCTTGGCAGCTTTTCTGCTGGGATCCATTTTTCGAGCCTCTTCTCAATGTTTAATGGTGGAAGCTTTGATCGATAAACATTACACGATGCCTGAATGAAACCCCATCCCTGTGAAGGCAAACCTCACTCAAACATCGGAGGAGAGAGTTTCCGTCCAACATCCGATAGGCTTCAGAGACTCGAGCCATTCTTAGCCTGCATTCAGGCGGGTTTTTATCAGAAACGTTCCCTAATGCTGCCGGACACCTGATCCTTCCTCCTTCTGTACAGTGCTAACCACCACAGCTTCTCCTCCAGGAAGCTGTATTTACCACTAGGTAAATACAGCTGATTGGGCTTAAAGGGATGCATGAGCATGATCAAGACACGACAAACTGTCCACTCCTTGGAGACTCTTTTACATCTGGAGGAATTTAAATGACGGAAAATTTTCCTGCTATATTTGTAATAAAGTTTAAGCGGAAACTAAAGTAAAGAGGGAATATTTATTTAGTTCTAATTTCACGATTTGAACCCAGGACTTTCTTGTTGAAAGGCACCAGTGCTGCCAAATCCACCACCATGTGAACCGTGTTCATTATTTATTGCAGTTTAGTTTAGATTATTAAGAATAAAAATAAAAAGGCATCAGCAATCCATGTACTTGGAGTCATGCAGCACAAAGATTAAACAATAATAATTAATAAAAAAATGTATCCATATTTCTTTGTCGAACTTGTAATTTCCTATAGTGGTCCACAGCATCATGAACTCTGGAAAACATGTTTATGTACTTTTACTTTTTGATATCATGACAAAAATCAGCATAAAGTGCATAAAATTGGATATTTTTTTTATGATAAGACACAATGTTTGCTCTGTGTTGAGGCATGCATTGGGTTGTGTCATCCGGCTGGCACCTACAGGCAGAAAATAGTTGATTGCATTTGTAAATGATCTAAATAAACTATTAAAGATGGTTTGCGACTTACTTTGTAAAACATTTCGGCCAAGGTTTTCTTGTGTATCTCTGGCTGCTGCAGTCATCGCAGCCTTTGTAGCCCAGCATCTTCCCCTGATCTTCTTCTGCTCCCTCAGATTGGAAGAGTGGTATGACAGTGCCTACAGACATCGCCATAGCCTACCTGATCCAGGGCAGCTTCTACGGCCACTCCATCTACGCCACCATCAACATGGACACATGGAGGAAGGACTCTGCTGTCATGGTGGTGCATCACATCATCACCCTGGCTCTCATTAGCTTCTCCTACGCCTTCAGGTACTAAAAAAAAACAGGGGAAAGGTGTGGAGAGCGTTGCAACCGACCGTGTTCTGAAAGTGCATCTGGCTTTGATTTCTCCCTCTCAGGTACCACAACGTGGGCATCCTGGTGTTGTTCCTGCACGACATCAACGACGTCCTGCTGGAGTTCACCAAGCTCAACGTCTACCTGAAGGCCAGAGGAGGCGGCTACCACCTGCTCAATGACGTTCTGTCCAACATGGGCTCCGTCAGCTTCAGCGTCACTTGGTAAGCTTTAAATCTTCAACTCGCTTTCTGATTTCTTCCCCTCCGCTGCTTGGCTGTCTCACTGAAATGATTTGAAGTTTTGAGAGCTCTCTCATTATACTGTCTGGTGTCTTATTCATCCACAGAGTCCCTAAATATCTGCTGTCTGTTTTGTTCCCTCCTCGTTTTTCTCAGGTTTTGGTTCCGACTCTATTGGTTCCCTCTTAAAGTTCTGTACGCCACGTGTGTGTCCAGCGTCCAGTCTGTCCCCAACATCCCCTTCTACTTCTTCTTCAACGCCCTGCTCTTCGCCCTGCTGCTCATGAATATCTACTGGTTCCTGGTGAGCGCACCTTCAAACCGAGTTTTTAAGCACCTCCAGTTCACACTCTCATTCTACCCGCTTTGCTTGGTGCTTTTCTCCTCTGCTCTCTGCAGTTTATTGTGATTTTCGTGGTGAAGCTGCTGAAGGTGAAGGAGGTGAACGACGTCAGGGAGTACGAAGATGAGGACGCCAGGAAGGCAGCAGAGGAGCTGCTAAAAGACGCAGAAAACAATGATGATGATGCTGGACATCACAACTCAGCCCTGAGGTGAGCAGCGCCACTCCCATTTGAAAATAAACTTTTCATCTGAATATAAAGCACAGAGCGCTTCAACTTATGCATGATGAAGCTTGAGAGTTTCTCGACTGTTTTTATCAAGCACCGAACATCGGCGGGGGTTTAGCTATGTGCTGGCAGCGGCAGTGGTAGTTTATCCATGAAGTGTCCACCACTTGCATGGGCTTGAATTGCTTATCAGAAAATGCAAAGCAGGTCTGATCCTGCTGTTCTCCTCCCAAGCGGGCAGCGTCTTCTTGCCCACAGGGCTCCATTTAATTTAATGTAACACTCTTGGTACTGGCATCCATCTGCTCTGGCTGCAGACCAAATGAACCTTAAGGAGAAACTAAAATTAGCAATACACAACCTGCATGCTAGTAAACACAGTACCATGTTTAAACTTCAAGCTCAAAGTAGTTATTAGGCATTGAATAAGGCTTTCAGCTGCGGGGACGCACCCCCCCTCAAATTGTGCATATTATATTATATTATATTATATTATATTATATTATATTATATTATATTATATTATATTATATTATATTATATTATAGCAAATTGTAACTTTTTCAGGCTGTTCAATTGAATATATTCGTAAAGCTGCCAAAGAAAATCTGGATTAAATTAGGGGAAGAGTGTCAATGTTATGGACATCTGATGGACTAAGTCCAGAGTGTGTAACCTGTGACCTCTGATCCTCTAATACCAAGTGTTGAATAGTCAAAACACAGAAAGGAGTAGTTTGAGTTTGTTTTTCTAATCAAAAATATGGAAATGACTTAAAGCTTTCCGTAGGCAAGCTTTGATCAGAGCGCCACTCTGTAGTTTCTAAGGCGTCGTGTCACAAATGTCGTGGTGAGGCTTTTATATTTTTTATTCTGTAACTTTTGATACTTTATAGAAAACCGTGACACAAACACGGTGTCATAAGTATGACATTTTGCAATCGTGAGCTTTAAGCAACAAACTGCTGACAGAAACCAAAGTGTATCTGTTTTTATCTTTAACCTCGGCGCTGACAGCCACATACATCTCTATCAGAGTAACCTTTGACCTCTGCAGACTTTAACACCCTGCAAACCTGAAGTCTCCTCTTCACCCAGTCCATCTCACTGCTCAGGGCAGTTTCAGGAAAACCCTGAATAATGTATTGCGAGATAATCTAACAGTTTGGTTTTGGCGTACCTGTCTTCCTGGAGGCTGGTGCTGAACAAGCTAATCTTGCACAGATGGGGGTCTGAAACAGCCCAAGACCATACTGAGATGTGATTACGCCCTTATCTGAACGGCCTTGAACACGTTCTGATATCCTCTGAACCAAATGTTGCACATCTGCTCATCAGCCCTCCTGCCGTGTGCACTCCTTCTTAGCCTGCACTCTGCTGTCTGTGTGTGTCTTTCTTCCCCAGGAAGCACGTACAGAACGGAGTTACCAAGGACAAGTATCTATAACAGGCTCTCCGGTGCCCCCTCCTGGCTCTGGACTGCAGACGTTCTAAACGTGACCAGACAGGAAAGAGCATCACAACCACAAAACAAAAGAAAGAAACAAGAAGAAGAGAAGGGAAAGTTAGAGTACAATCGGTTTATATTTTGTATTTGTTTTAGAGCATTTTGTTTTCAGTTTTATTTTATTAGAGCACTGTGAATGTCATTTCACCTGACTTCCTGTCTTGCTGTTGTCGGATTAACATTTGATAGATCTAGTGGAAGCGAACCTTCTTGAGGGAGGGATGAGGATATGAGCCAGTTTATATCTGTTCTCATGTCTTCGAATAACCTGTAGGAACCAAGGGAACAAGCAACAGCAGCATCAGGTTGGGGTTATTTGTTTAGTCGTTCTTCCCTCTCCACTTCTTTAACTTCCGTCCATCTGCTCCGACTTATTGTATGAGAAGAAATGAGGGATTATTGCTGCTAATCCTTCATCTGCTTCCCAGTTTCCTACATTCATTCATTTAACTGAGAGGCCAGAGGCAGTGTTTGCATGTTTTAGGACGCCAAGATCCCACAACTTTTAAAGTAACAGGAATAATTTACTTCATGAGACTTCTGACCCACATGAACTTTGAATATTCCCTTGGATTCCTCTCCAGAAAGCACTCCTTTTCCCTTTTTTTGTGCTGTTTTGTCTCTCTATAGGCTACATAGTATCTGTTGCTGCACTGACATGAAGGCATACAAGCTCACTGCTGGTTTAATGACGGCAAACAGCTAGAATTGATTGACTAGGTCTTTATCGCAATTTGATTTGCTTACGAAAGATTTCTAATATTGTTAAATGATATTCAATGAGTTCAGGTGACGGACGGTGGTGGAAAATCTAAAACACAATGTATGCACTGCATGAAGTCAGAATGATTTTAGGAAATGTGACGTATTTTTCACAAATCTTTTAGCTATATCGCCGATAACTAAAACTGCTCCTAGAAGTGACTGAAATCCTAACATATATGTCAGTATTTTACATATTCTCCCAGCGGCACCTAAACGCATCTTCTTGACAAATGTGATCAAACTATACACTGGAGAAAATAAGTGTTGTCAGTGTTCTCAGTAAATGTATTTTTAATGGTGTTAGCATGTAATTTACATCGGATTTCAGTAACAACCCCACTAATCCACACTTACAGAGAAATAAACACATCTCAATCTGCTAATTAGGTCATGTGTGATAAAGTGGAATGACACAAGGAAAAAAAAACAGGTGTAAAAATGCAAAAATGCTGAAATTTGTTAGTATTTGGAAACTCTGTTGCTCAAGGTTTAGTCGTAATTTATGGCCTCTAAAAATGTTTCTCATTTGCAACGTGTTGAAAGGTCTCTGCAGTCTTTTCACAGCAAATTAAACGGTTGACATTTGTTATAAACAAGAGAGAATATCTCACCAGAACCTTGAGGATTTTAACTAGTTTGAAAGAATGGATCAAAACCATGTAGTTTCTCCATACTCCATGTGAAGGCGTCCCACCAAAACAGACTTTTCTATTTCCTATTTATTTTCTGTGTCATTCCACTAAACTGATTTTATTCCCTTACATGTTATTACTGACTCCTGGGCTGAGTCACCTTAAAAATATTTGCGCCGTAATAACGTTGCTGCATTCAATGCTTATTTTTCCAGCTGTATAAGATGCACATCTAGAAACCAGAAGTAATTAGAATTTAATCATTTTTCAAAACTTGAACCATAAATTGAAAACTAAAGACTAAGAGGAATCATTTTCCGAGGTGCCTGCTGGTTTACTGCATGCTTATAGAAGAAAATAAGGAATCTTTCCACTTTGTCTACCTTCTCGATCAATTTCCAGCTCTTGTTTGGAGGAACAGCATGCTTGTGCTGCTTGAGCAGGCCGCAGATGTTGATAAGCCGCCGGCGGGGGACGCGGGTGTCTGTTCTCTTTCGTTTCTGTCTTCCATCGTCTTCAAACCAGTGTTTCAGGAAAATTGAAGCTTATCTTGAAATTTTACTTTAAATTATCATTATTGTTGCTGTAGTTAATTTGAGGTTTGTATTTTATTTTTTTTTGTTGAATTGCTGCTGTTTTTATCTCTGAGAGCACTGTTTGTATTCCAAATATTTTTTTGTTGTTGTTTTGTTTTCTGCTGATGTCGGTGACAGTCATGTGATCAGGGGACCATCACTCACCTCTTTCTGGACCAACATCTGGATTCAGCCTCTGACCCGTTCCTGTTGAACATTCTCTTATTACTGTAGTACATCTGTGCTGTAAACAACACGGTCTGCCTGTTGCTCATTTTCCTTCTCAGCTCTGATACTCTAATCTGTTTCTCATTTAATGACAGCAGTAATCCCAGTGTGAGTCACAAACCCTGAAATCTGTGATCTGGATTGTCTCACTACATCAGAGGGCTGCGACGAGATGCGCAAACGACAAACTTTCTCTTTAAGAGGCCACTACCTGTCTAGATGGTTTCTGACATTATTGCACCTCAGGGTTTGTTGGCTTTTGTGGACATTTTTCATCAATGAGCTTTTTGAAAATCTTTGCCCTTTTGGAGGTTTTGAGATGCTGACATTGGCAGCGCCTGGTAAATATGTGCAAAAAGCCTTGAAATAAATGAATAGTTCATTGTAATCACATATTTGTTCAGCTGGGAAAAAAAAATCCCATGTGTAGAAATAATTGTACCAGAAACTGTGTATCTAGATTTTTCTAGATCTCTTACTGTTTATCAGATTTTTAGTGAAAATCTTATATTTTAAAGATCTCATGCTGTACGCGCTCTAACAGTCCACTGGGCTTTTTAGAAGAGAAACGGACTCAAAGCATCAGAGATCCTCCACCGTGCTTCTCAGTGGAAATCAGAGGCTGTTTCACAGTTTCACTTTGTTTTAAGCCAGACCAATGTGGAGTTTTCTGACCAAAATGCAGATTAGCAAACTGTAAGTTGACACAATGTCCTATTTATCCCCCAAGAAAACTGCATAAAAAATTCCATTTAATTTATTTCTAAGAGAAATACCAGGATCAATACATCAGGCACCAGTGGCTTTGTTGTTCAAAATAATTAAGTTTATTTTTTTCCTGACTGAATATTTTCAGTGTGATATGTAATAACATATTACATTATTTTAAGGCTTTTTACGCATCTTTACAAGGGGTGCCAAGAACTGTGGCCTCCACTATAAATGATTTTTAAAAAATACAGCCAAGAATTGAGATTCCCGTGATCCTAAACACATAAAACGACTAAAAACAAGATGATTCACATGTGCAGCTCACGTTTACAGATTGAACATTTGACAGTCTGAATTCGACACCTAATGTCAGACGAATTAAAGATGATCTTGGGGTTTATTATAATAACAAACCAAATACATTTTTATGTCCACAGGAGGTGTGGTGGATTTTTGCATGTTTCCAAAACATCAGGATCGGACGGAAATGTTCAAATGCACTCAAAGAAAACCACGTTGTGAATGACGTAGCATCTGCACATCTAATCTCATGTTATAACGCTGCATTAATATGATTTAAGAAGTGGCATTCTTTTGTTTTAAGTTCAGCTCTGCAGGAATAAGTTGGAAGGGAAAATCTTTGGTGAAGACATTATGAGCTGAAATAATTTACCAATGAGGCTCAGTCCAAATTTTGTTACCATTAAATATAAAATTTTGCACAGAAACGGTGCAAAATTTGACTCACTTTCCAGTGAGTATGGAAAGTTGACTCAGCTCCACCAGTGCTTCAATTGTGCCAAAAAATGTCCACTGAAACAATAAAGGGAAATGTGGGAGATGGTGATTGAAGCTGAGGAGCTGGTTGAGCGTCGGGCACAGAAGCCCGGTGGGTATTTCCTGCATCGCACTGTCATTTATAATTGTATTGTTTTTATCGCTTATTAGTAGATTAAAACAAAGAAAAATGGAGCAATTGAGACTTTTTACCATGACTAAAAGATCTTTGACTAAATCAGGCATTGAAATGCATTTTACTGATCTTTTTGGACCACTGGTGAACACTGTAAACTACAACAAAAAAAAATTCCCTCAACTTTTTTTCCCAGTCTGAATTTGACCACTTTTTGAAACACTTGATAAGAGATCTGTATTTGCTCTTTTGTAATGCAGTTTTAATACCATTCAGCCAATGTTTCATTTTGTTCTCATGAAATAAACAATGTCAGTAAACAAAAAGACAAGTCCCATTTGTCATTTAATTTTAAAATCACAATTTTTCCTTGCAAAGATCCAAGTGACACGGATGAGGTGAAACAGGCTGCAGAGGAAAGCTCATTTCAGTGCGCAGACAAGAACAAACCACTCCAATAAATTAGATTTTATTTGTACCACAGTTTTTCCATCTGTCGGTAAATAAGAAGTTTTGTAATTGTTACCATGGGTCATGCAGTAACGCAAAAGAATACAAGAAAACAAAGCAGAAAAACACCATAGAGAACCATTTAGGACATTTCTGCCTCATTTATCTGGTTTCTAACCATTTTTAAGAAGTCCAGTGTTTTCAACACCCTCCAGGTTTGAAATAAAAACAAAAAGAGTCAAAAATCAAATCATTTTCTGCCGAGAAATGTGATTTGGGCATGCTCTGATATAAGAAAACATGATTTTTCCGATACCTGCCATCACATGATTGAACAAAATCTCTTTTAATCAAGGGAGGAAAATATTCAAGAATCAAAAATAAATCATGGAAAGTCACACAGCAACATGAAACAAAGTTTTTTTTAAAAAAGAAAGAATAAAAGTAATTAATGGCAGAATAAAGAAGAAGAAATGCACAAACAGTTTATTTGGGGAAATTTGCACAAATCATCAGGTGGTAAGAAAAAAAGATCTAAAAGCATCTTCACATTTCACAGATCGTTTTTCCTGTAAACAGTGTTTCTTAGGAGTTGTTTGTTTTCAAAGCGTTGATATTCACCTACTCAAATTTCTGAATGTGTTCTTGATTAATTTTGATCAATCTTCTTGTTCAAATTCAGCTCCCTTTCCAGCAGAACTAAGCTGTCAAATATCCAGCGTTGAAATGAGTGACTGCCCCAAGCTAAAAACAAAGGTTAAATTGGCACAAAAACTTTGAAGGCAATTTATTTCATGTTGGATATTATTGATTTGAGACATTAAAAGCATGGTAATTGACCCTCTGTTTTGGGGGAAGTTTTGAAGCATAAAGAACAATAGTTATGCATTTTGTAGGACATCTCATAAGCACGTGAGATGGACATTGAAAGAAACTAGAAAACTTTGCATCTTTCCTTCCACGGGCCTGTGATCTCAGAAACTCCAGACGTGACTCAGTTTCTAGCTGCCAAATACGACACATAAGTCCGGCTCAAAGAGCGACGAGAGACGGGGAAATAAACAAGGATCAGCACAGAAAAACATAACCAAACTGTTAACATCTCAAAACACGACTCCTGAATATTGAGGTCCATGAGACCAGGAAAAGGTTGGCAGCAAGACAGGATCTGACATCATAGTTTGTGCATCCGGGCGAAGGAAATGGAAGTGACGTTTCTGGTCCTGATCAGAACAGCAGTTCGGTCCAGCTTCTGCGTTCTTACTGGCTAGAGTGTCTGGATTTGAGGAAAGAGGTACAGTGAGATCTTGAAAACAGGAAACCTCAGTGGACCTTGGCTTTGGGCTGAGTGATTCTCTGGACAACGCTGTAAAGGAGCCCAAAGTTCTGGAGGAAAGAAAGGAGACACAATTAATCTCTGACTTACAGACGGCACGTTCTGTTACTGTTCACACAGCAGAAACCAGATAATTCATAAACTACAAAAATCTTTTTCCATTCACTCTGACATTAAACACCAATAAGTAAAATAGACTATAAATAAAACTCCACTACTTCTATTTCGTTCTATTTTTGATTCATGATGATCCATCTGTTGTTTAAACATCTTCTTTAATAGTACAAAATAAATAACTGAAGACCTACAGTACAGACCAAAAGTTTGGACACACCTGGTCATTCAAATGGTTTTCTTTATTTTCATGACTATGAAAATTGTA
>CAEFZX010005920.1:0-10334 GCA_903066825.1 Alfaro cultratus | reverse complement strand
CGTTCAAGCAGGAGAAAAATGGCGTCCATGCAACGGTTAGACTTGTTGGTTTGAGAGGAGGAGGTGGGCGGAGCTTGTCAGAGTCAAATTGACACGACGTCTATTCACTCTGGAAATTAACACCAACACTAGGTGGCATTATACTCAATCTGTTGTTGTATTAACTCTGAAAGAGTCAATGAATTTTAACAACACATATTTAACACTGCGAAATTTACTGTGTTGAGCTCCGCAGTTAGCCGCCTTACCTCACTGTGCGAGAGGCAAGTGCGTCACGGGCAAAAGGTCAAAAGTAACAATGTGGCCGGAGGGCTTATTATGGTGTTTTTTTTGCAAAGTTCAAAAAATAAAAAATAAAAATAATAATTTTAGTACGTGTGTCAGAAATAAAAAAAAAGAAAAAAAAAAAAAAGAAAGAAAAAAAACGGACCAAAAGGGCACTTGGGGTCATGGAGCAAAAGGGGCAGGTGCTCAAGCCCCCTTAGCCCCCCCCTCTGCACGTGCCTGCTTCTTGTAACAAAGTTCATGTTATCTCAAACTGGTGTCTTGTACATGGGAATACTATAACTTCACTGTAGTCCATTGGCCTCAACATTAGCTGTGTTTCCATTACAAATGTAATATTCTACTAATACATATATAAAAACACTATTTTGCAATTGTAGTGTTTCAATTAAATTTTTTTTTATTAAAATTGCATGTGAAGAACCTTGTTTACACGTTGTTAAAAATCCTGACAGCAACAGCGCTAGCTGTTATCATCTATCAGCCATCAGAGGAGACATAGGCTCTTATTCAGCAATAGAGCATCAAACCGCTTACACTTGGGAGAGACTACATATGCTGCATTTTGGGGAAATTGTAGTCAACAATTTTACAGCAGAACTATAAAATCAACATGTTAAAATGACACAATTTTCGATGAACTGTGCAATGCTATGAGAGTTCTGGAGTCGGCAGCAAAAAACAAACCACGGAGAAGACTACTTCCTTTTGTCTTCTTTATGTCTTTTGCCAGTAGTAAAATCCGGCTGTTGATCATGTGACTTGTGTGATGTGAAAAATGTTTTTCCACAGCAGTTCTGTGAAATACAACTATTTGAAAAACCACCTCATCCCACTTTTTCTTTTTTCAAAATTGGCAAATTTATTTTTGTAATTTCAATTTGCACAATTCTATGGTTAATTGAAATGGAGCAAATTCATTTTACTATGACATTGGAACAGTGGTTCTCATGATGAGGCAGTCAAATAGCATGATGAGACATAAAAGGTGAAGCCTCAGCAGAGCGGATGAACTAAATACTAAACCTATGATCTTTAGCAGGGTTACTTAATGAAGCCTCTTCGCTTATTTAAACAGCAATCTCATTGCCTATTTTCAGTTTCTTTGTTACTGCTCTTCAGAATCTCACTCAGACTCTTTCAACACAATAACCTTCGAAGTCAGACTTTTAAAGTTTACAGTATGTGATGACCAGAGAACAGATTTTGAGAATGGGATTCTCTGTGTGAGCAAGCGTTCAGCAGGCTGTGAGCCATGCAGAGGTTTTTTTCTCTTCTTTTGCGTTCAATCTATAGTCAGACATCCAGTGCATCTTTATTCTACCCTGTCATGTAATTTTTAGAAAGAAACATAATTTTACATTTCTGAAGTGGGTCAGCAGCCTGGGTTAAGAGACCCAGTGGTGAACTTAAGCTATGTATGCAGATTTCCTAAAAGAGTAATGATTAGAAGAATACAATTTTCACAAATATTCTTATCTAACTTTTATCGGTCTGCTGTAGAAATTTTTTATTATTTTTTTTCTTGAAGCCATCTGTTGAAGGAACAGCATCATAGTCATCCACTGAACAAACTGAAAAAGAGGGCTGGCTGTGTGTTTTTGGGACAATTGTGCAGCCCCTAGAGCTGACTGTGGAAAGACAAATGCTGCAGAAGCTGCTCTGCATAATGAAAAAGAGCACGTTGTAAACACACCATACTGGTTAAACAACACTGTCTACAGTTGAGGGATTCTTCCACTTCAATGCAGCAAGGAGCAATGCAGGAGCCTTTACTCTTAACATTACACAGTTTATAATGAACAATAGATAATAATAATAATAATAATAATAATAATAATAATAATAATAATAATAATAATAATAATAATAATAATAATAATAATTCTTATTATTGTTATTATTTGAATATTTATGTTTTTGAGTGCTCAAAGGACTGCAAAGGGCTACGCAAAACAAGCGTTTCCAATGGATAAAAATAAATAAATAAAAGGTTAAAATAAAAATCTGAGCAAGTGAACCAAAAATCTTACTAAAAAGAAACATCTTTATACCCTTCAGAGTAAGTGTGAGGGAGGGTTAGTGCATTCCATAGATGTGTTGCGGGAGCAGAAGGTCCTGTCCCTCATGGTCCTCACCCTGGAGTGGGTAGAACGAGCTGTGTTTTGTGAATTAAATAGTTCTTTGACTAGGTGGAGGAGTGTACAGAGATGCATTGGTGTGTTAGGAGGGAAATCTTGCTTTCTATCCTAGTATAAATAAGAAGCCAGTACAGAGAGTGAAAGGTAGAGTAATATGATCATGTTTGTACGCTCTCATCAAGCTGCAGAGCTTTGGACGTACTGGAGCCTGATTATTTTAGCTTACTTTGTTTCAATTTTTGTTTCTCCCATATTTTGATTTTGAATTTTCAGATGTCCAATCGCTTTAACCAGACTGTGTTACTGCATCTCACTCTATTACCAAGAAAAATGTCCATAAAAACCAGCAGAATCAACTGTGTAGCAAGAATCCTCACCAAAACCATAACAATATGATCATGTAACACCAGTTTTACACTCACTCCTTTGGTCTATTGATAGCCAGAATACAATGTAGGAGCCATCTCCTTACCCACCAGCACCTTTATGCAAGTGGTCCCGTCTGCCTCAAGGGATTGTTCACCTGCATGTTCCCTCTGCTTGAAAATCCCATCTCTTCTCCTACGAGAATTCCTACGACTAAATATACAACCATGGGGGACAAGGCTTTCTGCTTAGCAGCTCTATGTATTGGAATTTGCTTTCAGAACACCTGAGGGCACCGCAGACCACAAAAACTTTTAAACAAGAACTTAAAACTTCTGTCCTTCAAACATTTTATAATTGTTATTGATTTCATTATTTTCTCTTATGACTGTTTTTATGATTGTTTTTATGGATGTTCAGCATTTTGAGATTGCTAATTGTAAAGTGCACTGTCAATAAAATGCATTTGATTTATTATTATTGTCACTAAATAGCTGAGGAACTGTATATCAGATTAGGGCAAAAAATGTCTGTTTTTTGGAATGAAACAAATTTTATTTGCTGATTGTGGTAACACAATGTTTCAGTCTCTGAAACATTCTTCCAGCCATAACCCAATGAAAGCAGACTCTACACTGGTAGAAGTTGAAAGTTTTTATACTAAAAAAGGACTGATACAATATCAAAATATGTAACAAGATACAGATCTAAATATTTTCTTACAGAGCTTAAAGAGGTGTATTCAGTTTTTGGAGACAGAGTCAGTGTTCTCATTTTTGACAATTTGAATTAATAATTTATCTGACTGAACATACAGTCAAGTAAAAGACATTGGTAATGTTTAAATTGTTTAGTAGAATATCTTTTGTGTCATGTAACATTTCAGTTGTTTCTGTTTCAGAATGGTTGGTCATAATTTATTGTTTGGATGCAATGTATGACAATGTTTGAAGATATATATATATATATATATATATATATATATATATATTTACAATTTATTATCAAATAAATAATAATATACTTCCCCAATCCTGGTTTACCAACATCTAAAAAAACACTTGCATTATGAACCTGCTCATAAAATGATAACTTAGTATACAATTTCAATCTAATCAGTCTTTCAATCGACTTTTTCAGGACAGTATGTGACCTTTGCACATGGCAGACTGACATTACTAGAACAATAAACTGATTTGAATAACTGATACAGCCGGAAAATAGAGCTCAACTTTAATGCTACGTTTGATGTGCTCTGGATTTCTAAGCATGGGTATGCTATGAATATCTCAGCCAGTGTGCAGTTTTTATTAATTCATCACCAGCTGCGACACCCAGCTGATAACAAATCTTTCTACCGCATTTGGAGAGACCACAGATAGAGCACACATACTGAGTTTGCAAAACACTGTAAATTGCTATAAAAGCCTAGATGGAACATGACAGCCTTTGAAATATCATATTTGGCTAAGTTTATTCTTTGAACATTCGAACGCATGGGGGAAAAGGTGAATAAATATGGTGGAGAATGCATTTGTGTTAACTGTTTGAGGATTAGCAGCCAGCCCAGCCCAGCCCCCTACCTTCATGCCACCCACCTTAATTTCCAGACCTCTCTCTACTTTTTCTCCATCGTTTCCATGCCATTCTACCTACATTAATGTTTATCTTATCAGTGACTGTAGCTCTAAGGGACAGTACATCGGAGCAGGCTGAATGTAAATGACGCTAACCTGGCCTTGCAGAATACAAGCCACACCGGGAGAGATATCTGCTTCCGTGTGGTCAGAATATGTGCATGTCTGCGAGTCATATGGGTTGCTGAGCATTTGTGCGATTGATCTGATGATTTGGAGGAGAAACCAAGCAGACAGGGATGGCATTTGTTCCATGAGGAGGGGGTTCCACAGCTACCATCAGCCACACACACACACACACACACACACACACACACACACAAACACAATATCACATGCACATAAACAGTATGCAAACTACATTGCCTGTGGCGTCTCAAATGCCCCCAGGGCTTTTCCTGTCCATCTGCGGTGACAGAATGACCACTCTGCCCCCTACAACTTGAGCAGGGCCAAACAGTGCCACACACATCCAAGACCCCCACACCAGAAGCTCGACACCAACCCACCACTTACCCGCAGAAAGGCAGTGTGAATCTTGCTTGTCTAATTGACATTGTTCCAGCTAGCCAAACAAACACATCTTGTTGCTGTGGGTTCAGACACTCATTTATCTCAAAACACTGATATTTTTGTAAATCACTGATGTGGAAATTTTAACAGCAAAAACACAAAATCTTAGTCTAGTTTCTACTGCAAATATGTTAGTATTGTCTCATTTCAAGTTTACTAACTTTCAAGTAACTTTTCAACAAGATATAGGAGCTTGTTTAAAGACAAGGATTCTTTAATATTAATGGAAAGTTCTTGTTCCATCAGCAGTTTGTCTGAATGGCCTTTCAGCCAATGTAAAAACATATTTGGTTTCATAGTTAATAGTTAAACTTACTTAGATGGAGATCTTCACAAGTTTCTTTTCTTTCATTCAGGGGTTGAGGTGCACATTTTGCACCAAAACACATTTTTACTTATTACAAAATACTTTTGTACAGTTTTTAAAAAAAATTACCAAAGGATAAACAAGACTTGTTAAGGGTCACTGTTCTCTACCTGATATACTGGCTGATTTATTTTTATTTTTCCGAATGTATTTCAGGTGTCGTCTTAAACTGCAGATAAAACAAAATTGTGCATGCAAATTAAGACAATGTCTTCTTATAATATAGTATAAATTAACCAAGCAACAGATGCTTTTTGATTAGCTACTCTTCAACAAGAGAAAGAAAAGAGAATATGTGACAGACATAAGGCAAATGTGTATTGCTATTTATAACAGGACATTTCTACATGAAGACAATGCAATTTTATTTATTGTCAGCAATAAAGCAATTCAAAGTGCTTTTCATGATTAAAAGGAAAGCAACAACAAACACAACTACTCCCTTATACACAATGCCAGCCTACAGCCAACACAATAATTTTAAGGTTTAGAACAATTGCAACTGACTCAACAAAGGCATGAGGACCTTTGTTTTTGTCACCTAACACAAGATGAGGATTAAAAAGGATGGGTCCCAATATATCTGGATGGCACATTAAATTTCCCTATATATAATTTATTGTTATCATTATATTTTTTTAATAATAATTATCATGCTGATTTAAGATGGAAAGTAATGTTACCTCCTGTCTCTTATTTTAAATAATGTTGTACATGTGCATGTTTTCCAGAAATGTTCCAATTGCTTTGAAAAGAAATACCGTAAGTTACCTCTGCTATTTTTTAGCCATTAACCTTGACAGGCTGTTACTAACAAGCTGTAATTGGTTAATTGCTTCAATGCTTGTGTGACTGAAATAACTTTGAATGTCACCTTGTGTAATCTTGCAGCTTCTAAAGTAAAGTTAGTGCGTCGCCAAAGGCTGTTAGGCTCTAACTGACTGGCTTTAGCCATAGAACAAAAATGACTGAGCAATTTACATCTATTGCATTAGAAAACATGATGTTTCTCTAAATACTTTAAGTTGCACCTGCTAGACTTGAAGTGAAGTAAATGTTTACATGCAAATACAATTTTTTATTTTTTTTTTAACTCCACTGTCTACCAGAGTTAAAATAATATGTGAACTTACTGACAGAAACCATGCACACATTTTTGAGTCTCTGACATTTGAGTTGTCAGTAATGTCATAAACCATTTAGTTATTTGATCTTTTAAAGCAGATGTTCATCGGTCTTGCAAAGAGATCAATCTAAAATAGAATTGCATTTAGGACAGACAGGTTGGCAAAGGTCTACATGTGTTCCCAATTGACTGATCAAACTGAATTTCAAAAACCATGATTTAAAACACTGCAATATACATGAGAATGAATTATTTATGCTGCTGTACAGCTTCAATCAAGGAAATGAGATGAGCTAAGTCCCGATCATTACAGGGATAGCTTACATCAAAGCCTCATAATGTGTGCATATGTGAATGTGTGTCTTTGCAAATGCATGCTCAGACCTTGTACATGATTGACCTGGAGATTACGGCAAAGAAAATTATATGATGGAAATGTATGAATTTAATGACAACAGAGGTGAAAATGGGTTGCATTTATGTCCATCAAACTTCACTTGTTCTGTGAAATTAAAAATTGCTTGTGTTCCTGTCTGTAGGGCCGTTGTTTCTCTGTTGTTGATGAGACTATAGAAATTGTGACTTATAGGGATGTTCCCCTAACATCTTGAGTGTTATCAATTAAACATGCAGTTATATTTTTACCAATCTATTTATACATCTGATGTCAAAAGCATTCATTCTTCTTTACAAAGGCTTCTAAAAGTTACCTGATTTTGATGACAATTCTTTTTCTGTCCAATTTAGTTGTAGAATTTTGCTAGGCTATTTCAAAAAGTTAATTTTATTTGAGAAAAATCATTTTTTTGTTGATCTGGATATAGAGCTTGATTTATAAAAGGAAAGCATTTTCATTTGCCTCTACAAAAAGCTCTGTTTCATGCTGCCGCCACCTGGTTTCACTGTGGGTATATTGATGGTAATCCGTAGCCTTTTCCTTATGCCAAATTTACCTTTGGGAATTGCTGCAAAAAGGTTCAAGTTTGGGTTTACCAGAAGAAAATGTGTCTGTCTTGCAGACTTACTTCTGGCCAGATGTGTGGAGAAGACAGTACATAATTGTTACAAGTGGAACCCATTTTAAGCTTGTCAGGAAATCCTGCAGCTCCTTAAACATTACTGATGACTCCATGTCCAGTTTCTATATTGATTTCTAATTGATTTCGGGTGTAGTTTCTTGTGTTGTGTTTATGTTACCATCATGCCATGATTTCACCAAAACCTGATGGCTGTCTTTACTGTGCCAACGCATGTAGATTTATTGCTTTGGATTTTTTTGTGTAGTCTTTTCCTGACCAATTCATTACACAATTAGATTATTTTGATCAGGTTTTGCTAAAGGTTGTTAAGAAGCAAATATTAGAAAATTTTTATTTCTAGTCCAGATGGGTTATCAGATTTTATGGACGGGATATCTTGATTACTGCATGTTGTTTTGAAACTATGGTTTGATACGATGGGTTCTGTGATCCTGTCTCCACTGCATTGAGATCTTAGAGCTCAATGAAACTGTTAAAGGTTAAATAACAGCTAATAATTTTTTTTAAATGTAAAAAGAAAACATTATGACAGATCAAACTTATTTCTGGTTAATTTGAATCAGGTATTATGTCAAGAAGATAGAATCAAAAGATGCTAGTGTAACCCTGCTGTGAAAGCAAAATCCTGCTTCGGTCACATTTTGAAAAATTACACCAAGGCGGCGGAGGCAAAGGACATGGCCAAGTGTGGGGATGAGAAGAGGGGGAAAGCAGGGCTGTGATCAGGAGAAATAACCACTGTTGCCAACTTTATCACTATATTTATTGACATTTCAGACCTGCAGCAACTTTTTTCCCCCCAAAAAGCAAACAAATAAAAAAATACAACAATTAGTGATAAATCTAGTGCCGTTTTTTCTGTGTTGGAGAATTTTATGGCGACAACCTTCCGCAGCTCACCTGCACCCCTGCTGTGTCATGAACAGAGCAGAGAGTGCTGCCGTGAGTCGTTTCCTAAGCACTGCAGTCAGTCTGAAACATTCGTCCATGCATCCTGCAGCAAGGCTTTCCATTCTCTCCACAACAAACACGACTCATTCCTCGTTGGTCCATCGAGCTGCTGTTGAATCGCCACTGGATGGGGCCTTATGTCCATTAGTGACATGGTTTTATTCCCGACTGTGGTGCTGTGACAAAGTTCAACCAAGCTGAACTTCTACAACCCATAGGAAAATTCAACTGCTTAGACACGGTTTGACTGAAGGATGTCAGCCCTCTGATTATTTTAGTTAAGACAGTGCAGAACTTAACAAATTTACACTAAAACATCAAAATTTGCACAACAAAATTTTTTTTTAAATAATAATAATAACTACTATTCAAATGTATTACTTCAGGGATATTTGCACTATAAAACCTGATTATTGTACAATTTAAATTTTTTCTAACTATCAGATTGTCAGTTTACACAAGTTAAAGGTAGGAAAAGTTTAGAAAAATAGGATTATGTTCTCATTTTCCGCATTTTTTACAGGAACATGAAAAACATCTGAGATGCAATGTGAAAAGAAAAAAGAACATAGTTCTTTCTTTTTAAAAAGAAAAACAATACTGATAAAATTCAAGTCAGGTATTTAATTTTTAATCTACTGCGTGAAAGACTTGCTTTATTTTTTTAAACACCTATTCATCCTTTTACTGATATATCTTTAAATTATCCTCCAACTAAAATGTCAAATATTTTTCTTCATGTCAAAATCCCGAACACCATACCCTAATTATTAAATAACTGTTACAAGTATCAAACTGGAAGATAAAATTAACTTAAAATATTGATGATGGAGATAACTTAGTAATATGATCTTACCCAATTTAAGAGGAATTCAAGAACAGTAAATGTAATTGCTTTGGAGGAGAAGTACAAACAGGTGTACTAAAAATTGAATCATGTTCGAATTTAAATGAGTAAAACTCTCTATGTCCATAATAAGAAAATAAACAAATATTTTAATTCTAATTCCTGTGTGACATTTTAGACTTATCTATAGAATAATATGTTTTTTTAGCCCCATTATAACAGGCTTCCCAATTCAAAGACTGTCAGACAGTTTACTTTTTTTGGCATATATCAAACCGTTAATTTGTTTCTGCTTTAGCTCTCTATAGCTACTGAGCTGCTCTAACTGCACAGACAAGATGGCAGCAGTACGTGAAATGCTATACAGCATCATTTGGTAGCTGTCCATGCTCCGCTGGTGCACACACTGATACATATTCTCTGTAAGGGGGAAAGACTGAGAGTAACCCACTGCCAGTGACAGCCGAGGGGTCCTCTCCTTATAGGTATCAGCAGCATTTGGAAGCTGTTGGCGAATGAGCAGAATAGACCCGTCATTGAGGCACAGCAGTCGTAGTCAGCTGTTTCCACCTGAAAGCTGCTAAATCCATTTTTTCTGCCTCCTACATGCTCTTTCACTAGAAATAAGGTCAGGCTCCTTTGAGTATCTCCTACGGTTGGCGTTCACTGTTTACACAATACCTGATATAATTGGAGTCATGTGAGAGCTTTGAAAACGTTTCACCTATTTTGTAATCATAGGTCGCATAGAGGCAGGATAATAAACAGCGGTGAAGAGGTTGGATCTGGAGCATGTGTTAGGACGTATTAAAAACATGAACTGCTGAGAAAGAGTTGGGAAAGAAAGGAATGAGGAGTAATCACGGAGGAGCTCTTATCAGCTCTTAGCTATTAATGTATTTACTGGCTTGATCCACCATAATGTTGTGTGCAGGCAAACCAAATGATTTTTTCTCTCTCTCTTTTCACGTGTTTTTGCTTTTTTAGCATTCTTTTCTACT
>CAEFZX010005915.1:0-13750 GCA_903066825.1 Alfaro cultratus | reverse complement strand
ATATATATATATATATATATATATATATATATATACTACAATTTGCCTTTAAAAAAACAAAACCTTGCTAGATTTTGCTGTAAAACAATTGCAAAAACTATACACTCCATGAAATATTTAGTGAAGCTGAGAAATTATTAAGGCAGCATTTTTTTTTAAATCGCCAGGATATGTATGTTGCAATACAGAGTAACTCCTGCAAATTCTGAAACATAAACTACTTG
This sequence comes from Alfaro cultratus, assembly GCA_903066825.1. Classification (NCBI taxonomy): domain Eukaryota; kingdom Metazoa; phylum Chordata; class Actinopteri; order Cyprinodontiformes; family Poeciliidae; genus Alfaro; species Alfaro cultratus. The sequence continues at coordinate 13,526 of CAEFZX010005915.1, read as the reverse complement.
TTATCCCTTTCCAGTATGTAGATACTGTATCCCTGTCAAGGTTCCATCTGTGGTATTACTCTGCTGACAACTTGCACAGAGGAGTTTCCTCTTTTGGGTAATGGCAGCCAGAGAGGGAAACAACTTCATCTCCTCACACTGTCTCCATTGTCAGCCCAATACATTAGATAAGGTGAAAGCAAACGGTGAACAACCTGTATATCTATGTGTGTGTGTGTTTGTAGTGTGTTGGGTCTGTTGTTTCTGTCAAATAAGTATTTTATCTCAGACAGTCTTACGTAAGATGTAGACAGCTGGTTCCACTTTCAAAGCAAAGGAGGGAGGCGCCAGATATCCTGTGAAATCGCGCCCACCGCCTTTGGTGATGGCAGAGTTTCATCATGTCGTTTTAAGTTTTGTGGTTGTTGAATTCATAATCTGAAGGTGTTTCGTGAGTTAAGCAGAGAGACAGCACAGAAATCCGTCTGGCTTGTTTTTATCTCACTGTAAGCAGGACTTTGCTGTGCCATTTAAAACCAGTCTGTTTTCCACTTGAATTATTAAAGATGCATGTTCACATAGACAGTTCTCATGTTTACCTTCATACCCCCTCAGGACCTGTAGTCTTTATCCACCTGGATGATCATCTAAGGGCTATTAGAGGATTGCTTAAGGTCTGACATATACACCAATGTTTTTAAGCAAGAACAAATCTGCCTGCAATAAACACTTTTTGTCATTTTTGTTTGTCAGGGTTTTCTATTTTACAGTATCAAAAGTTAGACTTTGATTTGTTGTTAGATTTGAATGGTTGTAGTTGAAGTTAATAATGATTACATTTTAAATCTAAAGAGCTGAATGGAATGTTTTTGGGTGAAACAAGACAGCATGTTAAGAAGAATAGATATTTAATTTAATTTAATTTAATTTAGTTTATTTAAACCTGAAATAAGTTGTTTTAAAAATTGTTGTCAGGTCTCAGATAAGAACCAGGAAATGATTTTAAAGTAACTAGAGTTTTTAAAAATGTAGTTATAATCACTTTTAAGATTGAAAAAGCTTAAAAAATTTCAAAAACATTTGTACTGGTAACCAGAACTAAGTAAAAGTAAAGTAACAGCTCCTAACTGCAAAGACTTTACAAGATTACCGTTTGGCTAAAATACTTTTCAAAGAGTTTTTCATTATGCCACCAAAAAAAGATTGTGTCCACACTAAATGTAATGCTGCTTTCCATTTGTGATGCACAAAGATGACAAGTCTGTTCAGTAACTTGCTTGGTTGTCGTCTTTGAACATGCAAAGACGAATAAAATTCGTCATTTTCAGCTTTTTCAATTTTTCAGCTTTTAAGATTCACAACATCCAACTTCCCACTGAGAGGTGTTTGTTTGTCCTTCCTTGCATTTATTAATGGAAGATCCAGTTATTTTATGGTGAATTTGTCATATAATTACTATGATTAGTTGATTAATGATAAATGCCATATTGGATGTTTTCAAATGCAAAGCGTTGTAAGGTTGAAGAGCAAAACACTATGCGGAAAAGGCAGATAAAATCAGTAGCTATAGATCAAGTTCAGCTTTGAGAAAAGCTTCTAAAGCTGTCAGGCGTTGAGTGAGTTACCATCTGTATTTCCGTGCATTTAAAGCAGGACGAGTGGATTCCACCTTTTAAAGTCTTGAGTGAAGCTTCGGATCTTATTCTTGGAGTCTGGCAATATTCCACACTGTGGGTCATGGGGTGATTATCTCTTCCTGTCAGGAATGCTGAGAATTTCCTGCGTTTTCTCCCTCTTCCGGCCTTGTTAGTGACTGCGCCTGAACATGTGACAGAAAGCCCGGGCCCTGCACACTTTGATTGACTAGTGCGCTTTCTGTTGTTGTTACCTGATCTTCAGCAGTAGCATTGATACACACTCCTGCTCTTAAAGCACTTTACTCAGCTCTTACATCAAGAGAGGAGGTATTGAGGGTGATGACGTTCACTCGGTGGGGAAATAATACGCACCTGCTCTAAAGATCTCTACATCTGCGGACATAAAAAGGTTTTTTATTCACTGGCCTTTCTGTGTTACTAGCCATACCTGTTATCAAAAGAACTATTAACTACAGTTATTCCTAGATGTATGACTGCTTTTTTAGTTCTTTTCTTTAAACTGGTTTCAAAGTCATTTTTGTTGTTACAGTTTGTTCAGTGCCTCAAACTGTATCTGCACTTTATGGCAAATGGAAACCATTTAACTCTTTGCAGTTATTTTCAAACCTCATGAAAGCGGACCTAGCTTCAGACACATTTTTGGCCATTAAAAGAAAAAATTCTGTCGTAAATCAGTCTTTGTAGTGTGTGATTTGTTGACCGTCCATACGATTTTCCCAATGCATGCATCTGTGTGCCTTGACTCAATCGCCAGAAGCAGTCAACTCTCAGCTATGTTGTTTGTGTCCCTAGGAGAAAGGAGAGCTGTGTTTGCGTAGGATGGTGGTTTGGGAGGGGGGTGGAGTAAGAATCAGACCCAAGTATAGGCTACTTCACCACAGTTATTCTCCCCTCCCATCTTGAACCCTTTGGTCCCCCTCTCTGCCTCCCTATTTGCTCTTTTCCCCGTTTTTCACTCCCACCTGTTTTGTTCAGGCGGTTGGTCTGGGCAACAGAACTGGGAGAGAAAATTGTCCCAAAACAGAGAATCAAACAATGACACAAAAACACTGAGACCATAGTTTTAGAATCGGGGCTGATGCTTAGTTTAATCTAGTATTTTGCTAATGTTTGCAGTGTTAGCATTGGTGTTTTGCCAACCTTACAAAACTGGACATCACAGATCATCCACAGAGCTCTAATACATCTGGTCCTGAATACTTGAAATGTAACCTCCCCCCATATTTAATGAAGCTTTACCAGTGATTGACCACGTTTTTCAGTTTGATTTACGTTAAACTGTATGTTCTTGACTGTAAACATAAGCAGTGTCTGCATTTGTCCATGTCTACATTCTTATGACTTTATTTCATGCCTCATCCATTAAAAGCTCTGTTCTTTATATGAAAGTCATTTTACCTTCATTTTATCATTGCTAGGCTGCCGAAGTGCCACTTGATTGGGACTTTAATGAGGATTGAAGAAGAGCCGGAGTGAGTTGAGACTACAAAGACAGAGAGAACAAAGAAAATGAACTGCAGACAGCCTGTCAGATCCAGTAGGAGTAGCCTTAGGACAGTTTTAGGCATCGTTCTGCAGCCACAGCATGCACAGCTAACTGTGCTGCGTGTGACACACAGATGCATTAATAAGACAGAAGCAAACATGGATGCTGCGTGATGGCAGCTTTAAGGCACAGAAATGACTCCTGCTTTACTCAGTCAGTCCTCACTTCACAGACCTACCTCAGGATTTCCATTTCTAAAGATGACTTCTACAGCCACTGTCTTGCATAAGTTGTCCTTCAGAGACACATTACTAGAAAGAAATTATTACCAAATGATGGGCAGATGCTTTCTGTTATAAAACACAAGGACAGTGATCATTGGAGAATTTTTTTAAAGTACATATTTACAAACTAGATTGAAATAGGTGTGCATTTCCATTTATGGAGTAAAACTGTGGATTTTTTTTTTGTTTAGGATATGCTGTAAAAAAAGAATAGTAAGTCAATGCATTCACATAATACTATTTGAAAAAGATTTGCTATGTAGTTGTTAGTTTTGCAAATCCATTTGATTTGGTATGGCCATCTGTATTTACTCAGTTGTATTGTAATATGAGAGGGGTCGGTTACATAATAGTTGTTTTTCTTCTCTCTGCTCCCTTTTTACTCATGAAATTTAGTTTTTTGGCTTCAATTCAAACTTTTGGGGTGAATATCAGTAGATGTGTACTAAAATGAAATGAGTGATACAAACTGAAATATATTTCTTAACAATTTCGCAGACAGATAACATTTGCATTAGACCTGCCCAGATACACATTTAATCTTATAGCAAATTTGAACAGGTTCACAGATCTTTCCAGTCCGTTTCTGCTCAGGGTGAAAATAGGCCGTTGGCTTTGGAGACAGAGGTGGAGGAGATGAACCCACAACTATGTATCATATTCAGTAAATTAAAATATGAACGGTATTTCTGATGAGGCTTGTTTGTCTTGTTTCATCAACTATAAGTACAAAAACAAACAAAACATCATTGTTAACAGAAATAAAGGCTTCAAAATATCAGTCTCAATGAAATACTCAAAATAAAATTCAATAATATTAAAATTTATTGAATATGACTTTCTTAATACATAATATTATTAAATCTCTCACTCTGATTTCTTCCCATGTTTAATAACTGACCCAGAAGGCCCTGTGATAGCCGCTATTTCTGTCTGTGTGATTCTTGTTGCATGAACTGAAGCCACACCGAGTGACACGGTCTATTGTTATGATAATACAGTCATGCATGTGAAACAGCCTCTGTGTCTTCTTTCAGTGAGTAACACATATGATAATGCTGGAGACTTTGAAGAGGACAGTTGTGGGTCTATTCATGATTTGATTATTGCGTCTCCATTGTTGTTTTCACCAAACTGCATGTATTTTACTTAAACATTAAAGGGTTTGGGCACCCAAGATGAGATAAAATAATCCTTAAATTTTCAGAAAAGAAAAATGTACAAGCTTAGGGATAGTAAGAGCAGCTGCTTTAATGTTGTGTGATTAGATTTATTAAAACAACTTCCATGCTTTGTCTAAATCATTGAGCAACTAAAGCTCACAAATGGCCACAGGATGTTCTGTTTGCATCACATAGAAATATCACTGACCATTTGCTTGTTTTATACTGCAGTTATCCCAAGTGTTAACCCTTCGTTTATGGCTTTTTTTGTCACACTTTAATGTTTTACATAATCATTTTTTAATATATCACACAAAAAACAAAGAGATATAAAACATTTTTAAATTAGGTTTTATTTCTAAGGCTAGGGGGCTATCCAATTTTTAAAGATATAGTTCCACCTTTGAATTAAATCATGAATTAACTGTTGACCACATTTTTCAGTTCAGTTACTCTATCCACATTCAGACCTGATGACTATCAAACCTGTAGAATCAAGAAATCACTAAAAGGAGAATCTGTCTACATAGAATAGACTAAAAGATATAAAATAAAAAAAAAGATTGTGCCATAAGCTAAAGAAATTTAAGAGCAGATGAGAAACAGTAACTGCCCTTTATCAGTCTGGAAATGATAACAAAGCAATTTCTTAGGCTCTGGGAATCCAGCAAACTAAAGTAAGAACCTTGATTGGAAAAATTAAGAAAACATGGGTCAGAAACGTTCCTAAGAGAATTACTCCTACAGTAAATCAACTACTCATCCAAGAAGTTCTAGAAGAAAAGTTAGAAAGTATTAGACCTCCTTTTCCTTAGTTTAGATCAGAGTTCATGGTTCAAAAGTTAGAAAGAGCCTAGGCAGAAATGGTAAATTCCAAGGTGAAAAATCATTTCTGACCAAAAATAATTTAAATCCCTTTTCACATTCATCAAATTAAACTTTGGGATAATCCCCAGGTCCTTTGGTCACATATTCATATGACCAATATATCTCATATGTTGACTGAATATAAGTAAAGTTTTATGGAAAGTGTTCAGTAGGTGTTGCAGAAAACTAACATCATTCTTACAGACAAACATGATAGTTGGCAGTATGCTTTGTGTTGTTAGTGTGACAGTAGGAAGAGGGCAAATACTTTTTCACATTACTGTAGAGTGGACAGAAAGTTTAGAAAATATTTATACCACATTGTTTCTAGTCTAAACTGATCAAACTATGTTCTGACTCTGTTTGTCTAGTGTTCTTACATAGTACATACTTCATTCTTTCTCAATTGTCCCAGATAAAGTGTATGTAGCGTGATAGCGGTCTGATTAACAGTGTTGTTTCTCTCTGTGGTTGTCTCTTCCAGTCTCCCAGTCCAATAGCAGTCTAAAGAAGCACCGAAGTAGGAGCATTTTTAGCCCTTTCTTTTGCTGCTTCCGCAACTACAATGACTACCATGTGGAGCCACCACCCGCCAATAACAAGACACTTTCTCTGCCCCCTCCTCCAGAGGAGAATGGCAGTCCTCCTAAGGTAAAGCTTATGTTTTGCTTTTATTGTTGGCCAGGGTCCAAATTACATACCATTAACATTCAGAAGACCAAACAGACCTTCAGAGAATTAGTTAATGTTTTATGACAGGAGTCCGAGTTTAACTGTAGAGCCAAATAACTTTTGTTTGGTTTCGTTACAAAAAGTTTGTTGGAGTTTGCCTTCTCTTGCTGGGGTCTCGGGCAGAGGCGCTCTACTGCCTCTCTGAGCTCTCTCTCTCTCCGCAAATTTTTCCAGCTGCTTCAAACCCGTTGAACCCAGAGGTTGTTTACCATCTGCTGCTTAAAAAATATGGGCTAGCTTCCCATCATGCATTCTTCGATATCTGCCTGAACACCTAATTGCGCACAAAATAACACACACAGCACACTGACCACACTTAGAAGCCCCTAAAAACACACACACTTGCTCACTCTTGGTTGGGCATCAGGGAGCAGCACGTCCTGCCATGGCAACACACGTGTGCACATAGACATGCAATCACACCAGAGCCTCTCTAATCCCCATAAAGTTGGCCTTGTGCATGTCCGGTATGATGGATTGCTTGGCACCACTGCCTCCCCCTCTCCTCTTGTACACTCTGACCAGTGTAGTGACAAAGTGTGAAGAGAAACTCTCTGGCTGTGGAAAAAGGCTCCAAACACTGAAGCTCTTCTACAAACAGTCTTCTGCTGCCAAACGCAGGTACATTGGGCTAAAAATGGAATCAGAATCATCGCACGTTCATTCTTGTTTGTCTGTAAATATCTCACACTGAGGGAAGAAATCTGTTGTCCTTTACAGGTCACTTTTCATGTTGCCAAAGCTAACCTGCTCTAGATCACTGTGTAATAAATCTGTTCCCATCGATTTAGCATGATCTTAGAGATCTTTCCCCAAAAACATTGTTTTAGAGAGACTGATTTTCAAACTGGGTCTGCTCCCACAGTTCCCTCCCAGTGGTGTGGTGTTGCTGGATTTCTAACCAGACAAATTTTGTTACTATGGCAGCTCTGTTTGTTTTGTTTCTGTTTTTTTTTCTGTAAGTTGTTTTCACTTTCTCATAATGTTTGTGCTACACGTCCACCTCGTCTGTCTTTCCCAACTTTTCCATTTGCTGGTTAATGTATTGCTGTACACTTGTACTTTCGGCTGTTTTTCATTTCCTTCCATATTCTTCTTTTTAATGTTTTTTCCACGCCGTCTCTGTCAGTGTCTGTTTTTTTCTTTCTCCACTTATATTCTCCAGTATGACGAGGTCCGGGTCATCCCAATACTCAGTGTACATATGATTGTATTTCATTTTTTTCTCCATTACGCTTCATCACACTAACCTTCTCCCTATATTTGAGGTGCTTCATCATTCGGGTTTCATGCAGCTGCTGACATAAAGGTGATTTTTCATTCCAGGTCGCCGAAATATTCTCGATTTTCCACAGTTCATGAGGTTATGTGCCTTCCAATTCTTTTGTGCTTTTAACGCTCCAATCATTAAAATTTAAAACAAAATTTTTCAGATTCACCAATTATCCCTTCAGGCAACACTACATAATACAGACTGTACTTCCTCAGAATTTTGTGGTTATTTTTCAGAATCTACCATGAACTTTCCTGGGACTTTCACAGAAGAGTTCACTAGTTTTCCAGAACTTAGAGCTTACTTTGAAAAACATTTCTGGAAACTTTCTGTAACTTACAAGGTACTTTCCTATAACTTTCATATCTCTTACTGTTTACTTTTCTGGAAATTAGTGGGTGCTTTACTCAAACTTAGATATTACTTTTAGGAATTTATCTTAACTTCCAGTTAACTTTTATGGAACTTACTGGTTACTTTACTGAAACTTACAAGTGTTTCCCATGAACTTAGAAGTTACTTTCTCACACTTATCAGATACTTTCCTGGGACTTACAGATTACTTTCTTGGAACTTTCTTGGATCAGGGGTTTCACCAGAATGTAGAGGTAACTTCAAAATATATCTTACTTGGTACTTACCAGAACCTACTAGATGCTTTCTTGGAACTTTCATGGAACTGACTGGTTACTTTACTGGATCTTGAAATGCATTTTCCTTGATCTAATTGATAGATTTACATTTTTTAAAATTTTAAGTTACTAAGTTTCTTCTGGAAAATGTTTTGGTACTTAAAATGTACCAACATTTTTTTGTACATTTCCTGAAACATAATAGGTTTTCTGCAACCTACAGGGACAGTGTGGAACTTCAGGACAAAAAACAAAAATTTTCATTAAGTAAATGGTAAGTTCTGGAAATGTGATGGCTAAGTTCTTTAAAGTTTCATGAAAGTACATTCGAGGTTCAGGAAAGTGGGTAATCCCTTCCTGGAAGACTGACTAGTAAATAGTTCAGGATAGTACGAGATACATTCCAGAAAGTAACCTTTGAGTACTGCGCAAGTAACCAGTGAGAGCTATGACACTTCCAATAAGTTCCAAAGTCTTTTAAATTTAGACAAAGTAACTGCTAAAATCCAGAAAAATGCTATTTATGTGTGATGTTACCTTACATGCCATTGTCAACTTTTTGATTCCTGTGTGCAACCTGTGTTTTTAAGAGAGTGAGTCAACAAATAGATGCCTCCATTGTTTAAATTGGGTATTGGAAGTCGGTGCTGATTCTGCATTTCATTTAGCTATTTTGGAATGTGTTAGATTCCTGTGGTTTTCTGTAATTCCGAATATTCACACTCACAGCATCCCAACGTCTGCAGCCAAGCTTTAAATTGCACCACCCAGCAGACGGCTCCCTTCAATAGCAGGAAATGCATATGGTGTTGAGGGCTGCTCTTTGTATTGCCAGGAAGACGTGAGCAGAGTCAACCATTCTGAGCTGTGACTTATATAACTCAAGCCTGGGTAGACAGGTCAAGTCTGTGTCAAAAGTCGCTATAACTTTATGTGCAATTTGAGACCACTCTCCCAAGGCTTCAAACATAGTTATACTAAAAGTTACTCTGGCATTTCAAAACATATATTTCTGTAATTATTTTAAAATTCAATCCTATCTGGCACTGCTTAAGTAAATGATAACTGATGATTAAAGTTCATTTGTTGCAATATAAGTGTCAGCTTTAGATGTTTTAAGTTTGAAGGTTCAAGTTTTTGTCATGTTGCCAATAAATTTAGTATAGATTTTGAATGCAATGGTAGTTGTTAGGTATTTTTACTGAGCACACATATTTTTATCTCTTTTTTTGCCTTTCTGCTCTTTTTAAAGTGAAATTATGAGGCTGGAGGCAAGATGATGTTAGCTAATAAATCAGATGTGTTAAATATCCAGGTACCAAGCCTGCAGCAGTGTCTAAAAAGTGACAGAGAGGGGAATATTTATTATTTTTGCCATCATGCACAACTGACTGACAACATACTGTTACTCTATGTTGATACAGTCATAGAAACTAAGCAAAATTTTTTAATTGTGTATGTGCTTTAAAACTGGCAACCAGAACAAACCATATTTAAATGCTGTTTGAAAGCATTATGAGACACATTGTTATTTCATTTATACATTTACATGCTTAGAAAAATGGTCTGTTTCGGTCTTATTTATTATCATGTGTTTCCATCCAGTCAGCATGTTATGATTTGGTCATCACTGTATCTTCTGGCTTGATCTTGTGGAAAAGATTATTGCATCTACCTGGTGAAAATGTGAAGTCGGTCTTTCTTAACTTGAGCAGCTAAGCTGGCAAGATAAATGTAATAAATCACTGACATACTGGGTGTCATTCAGTGTCCTTGCTCAGAGGGAATTCTTCCTGCAATACATCCTGTGATAAGACATGATAAACACAGTCTGCCATGGAAAAGCACGCTTAAACACAGGGACATGCAGAAAATGCCTGGCACAATGAGTGGCAGCTCACTTGTGGGAACGTGTTTGTGGATTGAAAGAGTCCTTGATCTTCACCTCTGTACAGTCTCGTGTGTGTGCGTGAGTGGGTGTGTGTAGTTTGTGTGAATAAGAGCACTGATGTGAGTGTGTGCCCCCTGTGGCTGAACCATCTGCCTCGTGCCTGTGTGTAACCCCAGGCTTTGGCAAAGGACACAATCATTTCTCCCTTCCCCTGACCCTGAACGCAGCACCAGGAGTCATTCTTGATAAGAGCGATATGAATCCCCACTCCGGTCGCTATGCTACCATGGGGCCACAAAGGTTTGCATGTCCAGTCAGAGAGAAGTGGGCACTATCCCATTGTTTTGCACAGTTTAAGTACTGTAAGAAAATAAGGGTTGGATTAGTGGGCCGACGTCGCTTCTGGCTAAAAACACTGAAGTCGGCCTGCTGCTCTAAATTAAAGGGCTAATTATCTGTATTAATAATTCCAAATGAGTATTTAGACAGACAAAGCCTGACCTGGATAACACTACACTAAAAATGATCATAAAACACATTTTTAAATGAATGATACTTTCTTTATTTGTGTGACAAAACTGAAGATTGAATTTAAATTTCTTATTTTGACAGTATGTCCTCCTAACATTAAGACAATTCAAACAGCACTGAAATTATTTACAGTGTTGATGAAACCTTTGACTGACCTCAGTCAGTGTAAAGTAACCCCAGGCACACTCAAGTCATGGAGGCAGACCTCACAGTCTATAAAATCATTTCTGATCGATTTGTTGCCAAAACAGTGGTAAGTAATCATGCATCATATCAAGGTTGTTACTGTATTTTTAATCTAAAGCTCCTACTAATAAGCAAATAAGTAAAAATAAAGCTGCTCTTGTGTTTATTAAAATATGTTCATGTTTTAGGTCTTTTATTTACAGAAAGAATAACAATCTTTCCCAACTTTAATTGTGAAAATGTTTGAGCTGGTATTACATCTCGTGACAGTTTGTCCTACCCTTGACCACAAAATATAGTATACATACTAATGTAACCTGTCTGTGTTTTCTCTGCAGCCTCCAGCCAAGTTCCTCCTGCCTGAGGTCAGTATATCCGACTATGGCAAAAACTGTGTGGTGATCGACCTGGATGAAACCCTTGTACACAGCTCCTTTAAGGTACACCATCCATCCATCCTCCCATCCTTCATGCCAGTAGAATAGCTGTTTAAAAGTTGCTCAAGGAAGAATACAAAATACTCTCATGCATACAAAAATGCACTTTTACACAGCAGCTGACAGATTTTATTTTTTTTTTTTTTACATAAACAGACTTTTTAACTTACTTTTTGTTCATTTCTAATTGTAAATAAAATATCTTCCATCTATTTTTGGATCTCGCTATCCAGAGGTTTTCTGTAATCTAACAGTTGCATTTATTTAGTATCTAATTAGTCTAAATTCTAATGTAAACTTCTGAATCAGGCACTTATTTTTTGATAATTTTTTCATCTGAAAATAAAAAAAAATAATTATTTGTTCATTTTTTAATATAATTTGAATCATTTGGTTTTCTTTTTGTTTTTTAATAAGCCCTTCACATAGTACAGCCCTTTTATGCTGAAGTAGTTTGTATTTGAAACCCAATGTTATTTGATATTGTAGCAATTTCTAGACGGTCCCTAAAAGCTCATTTTATATTTGCTGTTGGGTTGTCTGTTGCTTCACACACTCACTGAAGGCACATCACAACACAACAGCTGCTGCATAAAAGGGAAGCATATGTGATACAACTTTGTATGAGCTTGGTTTTCTTTATACTGCTTGGCCTTGCAGGGCTCTGTATCTGAGTGACTGATAGTGTGCAGAGTAGAGAAAAGTGATTTTAGTGCATCATAAATCTGGTGCAATGTCCCTGTAGACCTTGAGTAGAGGATCAGGCTGTCAGATATGATATATAGATTAATATGTATTATCTGTTAAATATTTAGGCACACCTTTTCAGTGAGAACCTTTGTGTAATCCTTTTTGTTCCTCATATCATTAGACAGGTGCGCAGACATTTTTAGCTCTCAAGTGTAGGTTGTACATTAGAATAAATACATTTCAATTCACCCACTAGAATGATCCTGCTTTTTAGCATCCGGTTGGAAGCTCCTTCCTTTCTGCATTAAAGCTGTTTTACACACCTGGCCAACCTGGTGACCTATTTCAGCATCGCTCTGCCTCAGCCTGGGCTGTTCTTATTAACCTGGTTATATTTTCTTTTAACAAAAAAAATTCCTGAAGTCAAAGACAGTAGATTTGAAGGCAACCAAATACCTCCAGGTGACGACTCTTTGTTGTAGTTTCATTCAGAAGTGAAGAAGTTAACTCGTTTTTGTTCAGACAAATACGTTTTTTATGTGACTTCAAGCTGAATTCCATACTTGCTGTGAAATGTAAAAGAAAATATGCGCACACACCCATGGTGATCATATGCTACAAACACATGTGCTTTCTCAGACATAAGGGTGTGTCCTGTACAGTGTACTATTGCACTGAATGGCTGTGGCATGGATTTCCCAGAAATCCAGTGTGTTTGAATAAATTTTCTTCGTCTTTGTCAAAACAAGTCACACGCTCACATTCTCAAGAGCTGGGATCCATGGAAAATTAGATCGCTTTAGAGATTAGTATGCCATATGTGCTAGGAGCAGACAGGGCAGTGGATGGAAATCAGTTGATTGTGAGGAAACAGAACAACATAAAAACGACACATTCGCAGCATTTTCAGTTCCGTTCTCGGCCTGCGCAGGATTTCCTCCAGGTTTCCTGTTCAGATGTGATAATGATTCAAAATATTATGCGCATTATTTCTGAAGCTCTGGAACTGAACAATGAATGCAGGGAAAAGAAAACAACAGGGGATACAGATGATGCACAGATGGACATGGACTAAAAAAGCAACATTACGTAACACGCCGCAGTTTCTGCTTTATCCTGCATGTTATGGATGAGGGGATAATTCCCAGGCCTGTTCCGGGATTAGATAAAGTGTGTGCTAGACATGTCAAAGCAGCAGAAAGGATTATTTACATAATGACAAATGACATTTATTCTACTTATTTGAACATGTGCTGTTATTTTATTGGTTTGTGATAAAAGTTGGTTGCTTTTATGCAGTAATTGATTTTATGTGGTAATACAACCAAACTTGCAAGTTATGTTTTAATGTGATTAACTGCATGGAATTAAAGGGACTAACATGTTTTTGGCTGGTTAAGGTACAATCAGAGTTTTCAGTGTGTTGATTGAAAACAATCAATCAACACACTGATCGAAAACAAATTCTCATTTGGATTTAGGTTTTGATTTTCACTATATAAATGTACGTGTGTGGGTCTGTGTATTTAAAATCTTTGAAGGAAAGATTTCAGACAGATGAAGGTCAGATCTTGCCCTTCCTGTGATGCAGCCTAATCGATCTTGAGCATGTCTTCCTAACATTTATTTCCCGATATGAACAGTGATGGCATAGTTACTTTGGAAAAGTAACTTTAATCGGATTACTGATTACTCCTTGAAAAAGTAACTTAGTTAG
>CAEFZX010005910.1:0-24420 GCA_903066825.1 Alfaro cultratus | reverse complement strand
AGAGAAAAATAAGACAACTTGAGGAGCAAAGACAGAAGGAAGAGGAGGAGAGAAAAATAAGACAACTTGAGGAGCAAAGACAGAAGGAAGAGGAACAGAGAAAAATAAGACAACTTGAGGAGCAAAGACAGAAGGAAGAGGAGGAGAGAAAAATAAGACAACTTGAGGAGCAAAGACAGAAGGAAGAGGAGGAGAGAAGATTGATGGAGCTGGTGAGGATGAGAAAGGAAGAAGAGGAGAGACTCAGACAAGAAGAGCTGGAAAAAGAAAGGTTAAGACAGGAGCTGGAGAGGGAGCAAGTCAGAAGGCAGGAAGAGAAGGATAGGCTGAGACAGGAGGATGAGGAGAGAAAAAGGAGAGAGCTGCAGAGGAAGATGCAGCAAGAAAAAGAGGAGGAGAGGAAGAGAAAAGAGGAAATAAAGTTACAGATGGAGAAAGAAAGGGCAGAAGAGCTGAAGAAAAAGATGGAAGAGAGTCAGCCAAGAACAGAGGAGGAGAATGACAAAAGAGAGGAAAAGCTCATCAATTTTGATACAGAAGAGCCTTCAGCATCCCCCTCATCACACGTCTCAAAGAACACAGAGAGCCTCAGCAGTGTCGTTTATGATGACTTCTCGATCCAGAACCGTGTGCTCGACGTAGACTTTGACGACTTTTCTGTCAAACCCAGGAGACGGACTTTCCAACCTAGGCGGGAAACTGCTCCCATCAGCAGCGACTGGAGAGTCGAACCTCTGAGAAAAGACAACCTACTGTTGTCCTTCGACAGCGAACCTCAAGAAACTCAGCAAGAAAACAAACCAAAGCAACCAGAAACACTGTTGGTTCCCACCCCAGCTCCAGAGAGCCCAGAGGAAGAGAAGGTTAAGATGTTGTTGGCAGAGTTTGGTGTGAAGGAGGAGGGAGATGAAGAGGCAGAGAAGCCAGTGGCGGACCAGCCTATAGAGATGAAGGAGGAGGAGGAGATGGAGAATGTGGCAGAAATGAAAGACAAGGGTGAAGAAAAGGACAACAAAGAGGTAAACATAAAGTTCAATCTCATTTAAATCCTTTGCATATTAATTTGTACAACCAGGTCCAGGAAAATTCTCACATGGACACTCACATTTTGTTAATCTGCTAATACACAGTAGTCATACCTGCAGGCAGTGCGTAAATTTGTTGTTACCTCTGGTAACTATTTGCAAAAACCCTTAAATTTTGCTTTTATTGCAAGAACATAATATCACACTGAAAATGTTTTAAAATCTTATCTTTAAATAAGTTTTTAATTATTCTGTTTAACTTGCAGCACAACAGTTGGTGCTCCTAACAATCTTTTTAACTAAGGCTCTTCTTATACGTAGTCTACTTTTTAAGCTGTTTTAGTTTTCTGGTGTAATGGGGCACTATTAATTCTCATTTATTTTTACTACGGGTACAGTGGTATCTTGGGGGTCAGCAAGTCTACATAGTGACCATTACACACCATCTACATCCCATCCAACATATTAGAAAGATGTATGGGAGGTGGAAGACATTTACTTATCGTACCATATCAAAGTTAACATGTAAAGATTACTCATCTCTGCTAGGACTTGTGGTGGAACCATTTGCTTTGGCCAGATGAGAAGACAATGAAGCGTCTCAATACTCCTGATGGGTTGGTGGTGTCCTCTGCCATACAATAATATGACCCAAATCCAGACTCAGGGTATGTTGAAGAGACGATAAGATAGGAAAGGGCCCTGGACTCTGGATGATCTAAAAAGAGTGACCATAGATCCAAAGACTAAAGTGCCATTCTAATGGAAAAGATGGATAACATAAGGCATTAACAACATGGATATTAATAGCTGTGCCACTGAGGATTTTGTACAGAACAATTATTGCTAAATACTAGATTTTCTTTTTCTCACTGAGCACATAAACTCAGATCAAAGACTTAATGTTTTGCTTTTTGAGCTTATGTAACTGCAGTAAAAAAAATCAGCTTATTTCAAGGCCTTTGCATTGTTAGAAAGGGTACCTACAATTGTATTTGTGTATATATCTATGCATATGATCTCTATATGCAGGGTGTTTATATACAGTGCATAATCTTAGTTTTAGCTGTTTAAGTGTAGCTCTTTTGTTTCCAGGTTCAAAGCAGTAATTTCCTAATGCACAGAAACAGCCTAGAGCTCTTGAACAAACGGGGAGTCGCCTCACATCTGTTTAGAAGAAAAGAGAAAAGAAAAGATCATCCTATAGATTTAAGATCTGTCCAGCAGTATCAGCTTTTCTTAAACTTCCACAAAACTTCTGCAGAATCTAAAAAAAGTTCCCGGCCTACACCATGATTAATTGTTCAATTATGAAGAGGGCGAGGTTGAGAGCAGAGATCGGAGTGAGCGAGAAAATGTGGTTGTTTCACTGCTGAATTATGCCTTCCTGGCAGTGACACACACCTTTACCTGCTCAAACACTGCCATTCCTGTAGCGCAAGAAAAAATACTTGTTATACTTGCTTGAGAGTGACTGAGCTAAGGAACCTGCAACATCCAAGGCATGTGCCTGTTTGTACTTATGTTAAGTTCAGGGATCATGCTCTTACTCATGCTCTATGGTTTTGCTTAGTTTCTAGGAACTGAATATAGATAAGTGGAATTTACCCTGAGGAGACGTGTTTGTGTCAAAGTGTAAGTGTGACTGAAAATGGAAGCTGTGTGGCATGAAATTGTGTCTTTTCTGTTGAATTTTCTTTGTAAATGGAAAATATGATGGGAGTCAAAGTTGGGTGGGAATTTCAGCACATGAAATAATTGTGAGTCATAACTGAGTATCTACAGAGACTCTTGAACGTGAACTCACACTCATGAAAAAACAATAATTTATTTAAAAAGAAACCTTTTTTTTTTTTACATACAGGCATATTTAGTAAATAAAAATGTTACTGAAAAGTTTCCTTCATTTGAGTAACTCCATCACTAAGTGAAACACATTTTATGTGTTCAAATGACGTTCAAACTCAGATGTCAAATATTAAATGAACGTCCTGCCATTCACACTGACCGATGTTTTCAAGCCTTTATTTCTGGTAAATATAGGGATTTAGATGGAATATTACATCAGACCAATAAAAAAGCATTTTAATACTGAAATGTATGACTAATTAAAAGTATGTTTAATATCTGCTTAAAGATTACTTGCAAAGGTACTTTTAATCTGACAAATGAGCCTCATCAAAATGAGGCTCAGAAATGTTTGAAAATGTTATATTTGTAATTCAACTGAAAAGTTGGCAAATCGAAAATGAAACAGACGAAATCTGCAGGGATTTCTAACAAGTATTCTTCAGATGAACCCATGAAATCATAAATTGTATCAAATACCAGTCAGTTTTATAGCATCACATTGAGTCCTAACATATTTCAAAATGCAAAATACACATAAGTAAAGTGTTACTTTAAGGGTGTGCAGATTTATGCAATAATTGTTTTTCTTATGGCAATTCGTTTTAGTTGACTTGTACAAGATAAATGATCCTATATTATATATTACAAACACCCATAATTTAGCAGGAGTGAAGACATTTTTAGGAGCCAATCTATATTTCTGCAAAAATTTAATTATTTTTCCTTTTGTTGTGTTTACTTAATTAATTAGTAGAAGAATGAAATGAAAATAAATAAAATCACCATGTGTTATATTTCAGATGAAAATATAGTCTATTGGGTATAGCTTTCCTATTTATCTTTGTCTCTTTTTTTTCTTGCTTTTTCTCTTAAAAGATGTTAAATTTATAGATATTTGTCCCACAGGTGTGATTTTGATCTTCTCATTTTCTTCCTTTCACATGAAGTGAGCGTGCACAACTGTTTATGTCTCCCATTACTGATTGTTATACGATTTCAGAACTGAATTAATCTCCCAGAAGTGCTTGCGCATGTGAAATATGCTGCTGAGCCAGCTCGGTAGTTAGCAGCTAATAACATTGAGATTGATTGTAATGTAGTAAGCAGGCATCATATTATCACGGTTGAGAGCCTGATTGGAAATAGATCAGCTCAAACCATTTACTACACCATTAAACACATCATTACATGGGATGCATGATGAAAACCAAAAATGTTTGGTATTTTCCCAAAGTAAAATAAGTTTGTGTGGCTAAGACGAATGGAAAATCTGTCTTTTCTATTCAGATATGAACCATAATGTCCATGTCTAATATTTCTATCCCGGCAATAAGCAGATAAGTTGATTTTTCAACAAGAAAAGAATATTTGTTAATCAGCGAACACAGCTTATTCATGTTGAGTAATGTTTAATTAACTACAACCTGACTTCAGCCATCCTAACAAACACATAAGCTGTTGAGCCTGAACCAGGAAGTTTTCCTCTTTTTAGAAGTAAAAATGCTTACATCCTGTTTTTCTGTTACTGATGTCTGTCTCACCCAGAACTCTTTTATGTTGGAGATCAGTCAGTTAAAAATTGAGATTGTTTTTGATAATTGTGACCAATCAGGAGTAAATTTTTTTCATAGCCAATAAATCATATCTGAAATAAAATTTGTCTGGATCTGCAAATAAAGCTCAGCATGTAGCTATGTAGGGAATAGCAGATAAGAAAATGTTTTAGCATAAAGCTAAAGTTTATATAGGTTGCATTTTGTAAGTATGCAAATAGAAAATGTAATAATTACAAATACATTTGATCACTCCTTTTCTTAAAAAAGATCAGGCAGCAACTTGAATCAGTTGTAGTTGAGTATTAGCAAACAGTTGTAAGTATTGCGGTATACCAAGGCTTCAGAAACATTCACTTCTTACAGCTCAATAGAAGCTTTTAATAGGATGTGAGTTTTCTCAGGCTGTAGGGAATTTAAAGTAATTCAGTGCTTCCCCTCCCCCACCCATTGCTTCACACTACCAGTCAGCTGGCAAAATAATCCCCTGCATAGCTCTTCTCACAGGCTAAAATTCATTATTCAGTATTATTCAAAATGTATTCCAAATTTTGCTTAAGCTTATATGCTAGAATAAAAATAACAATGAACAAAAGTCTCCGATAACAATATTTTAACCATAAATAGCAGGGTAAAAAATTTAGCAAACTGTTCTAAATTAAAATAAATATATTATTTTGTATTTATGTTTAAAATTGTAGTATTTTGACTTCAGGTTATTGTGCAAAGTTGTAGGTAATAAGGGACTGAAATGATCCAATCAAGAGAGATTACTTTAGCACCTGTTTGCACATGCAACATATTTGCAGAAGTGATGAAACGCCAAACCCAGGAGCCTTGAACTGTGTGTCATTGTGTCACTGCTTTAATAAACAAACTATAAAACACCTCATTTACATGTCCACCGTCACTGTGCATTGCATATATCCACCTGCATAGAGTCTTTGACTGAGTTGCTTTGGTCATCTCACGCGATTATTGTTTCCACCACAGAGTGGCGCCACTGCACTTGGAAATTATACTTCCTTCATCTGCGCCACAGAAATTCTGACATATTTTCTATTGTTCTGCAGTGCTTTGCACTCTAAAAACTTAACTGTGTGACTTAAAATACAAGGATGCCTCCTTTTCATGCTGCAGTATTAAACTCTGGACAACAATGTAGAGAAGTTAGTTTGTAGCAGACTGGGTAATATTATGTTTACTGGGCAAACAAATGGTATGCAGCCAACATAAAGACAGGTGAATAGACGGATAGATGGATTTTATGATAAGAAGGTGTTGTGTGTCCTCATTTGGATTTCTATAACAAGGGAGCATGTCAGAATGACCATACATGGTGTTCCTTCATGGTCTCATTCTCTCCGTCCGTCTCCCTTCTCAATCTCTCCAACCCTCCTTTCAGACAAGAGGATGGGCTTGTGTGCAAACAAAAACTCCACCGGGCTGCTGTCCATTCTTTCACCAACTCAGCTTTCACTCCAGCTTTCTGTTCTCTTTCCCTCTCACAAAGACCCTGTTCATTCGCTGGCTGCATTTACCTACAGGAAGAGAGCCCTGAAGGGAGGTGCAGAGAGCACCTCGGCACACCTACTTTTTGTTTATTTCCCTGCTGGATTTCTCACACCCAAGTGCAAAGCCTTTTCCTTACTTTTCTTTGAAACCAGTGAGCTCTGCTGGAGATAAGGGGATCATCTACTGTTCGTTACTTGGCCTTGGATTGTTGGAGTTGCGGATATTTGCCATGCTGCTTTTTGGGACAATTATACTTCCAACAATTCTTGTTTTAGATGAAGAGAGAAAGAGGATAATTTGTCATATCTACATTTTTTAATCTCCAAAGTTACAACAAATGGAAGTGTATGATGCAAACCTATTCTAGTCTCTTTTAAATTCATTACGGTTTGACGTAATGAATTTAGGATGCCATAGTTATTGCAGGGAACACAAGAACAGAAAACGTCAGGGACTGAGTCAAATTTTCTTTACTTCCAGCTCACTTTGTGTCTGGAAGTTTGCACAAAATATGGATGAAAAGATTGGCTTAATCTTCTACCATGGAGACTTCCTATCATTCTGAACTACCTGCAAGACCTTTTCATCTTCAACTAAGCTGAGAATAATTTTTTTCTGGTGACCCCATTCCCATGGTGACCCTGTTGGTTTTGTGAGACCATGCAGTACTTGGGAGGAAAGCTGTCAGCAGCCCAGCTGCAGGTGGCCGGCTGGGTGGGCAGCGTCCGCCGGTCCCTGCAAGGAGCTCTGGAGCTGGTGTGGGGCCCCTCAGATGAGAGGCAGAAGGTGGAAGAAGAGGAGGACGTTGACAATAAAGAAGAGGAAAGTGGAGATGGAGGGGGAAGGTTTCAAAGAGCCATGTCGCCCCTTCGTAGCTTCGCCCGACGTAGCCGGCATTCTCTGCGACGCTTCTCTGCCAGAAGTCGGCAGTCTTTTCAGAAGAGAGCCACTGAAACCCGCTCCGTAAGAAAGAATATCAAACATTGTTCAAACTTGCATTAGATATTTTACAAACAGACTTTTATTTCTTGGCTGTTTTCATGTTGGATACAGACAGGAGTCTTTTAAATCCTCAGTTAATCAGTGATGTTCAGCAGCACATTTCGCTGACTCTTATTCTTCATCAATGACCAGCTAGCCTAAAACCCCCACTCAAAAAACAATCATGCAAATCCATATAGGGCGGCTACAGTTTGTTTCAGGAAGGACGCAGCTATCCGATGAAGTTGTCTGAATGTGGTATTTTGTCGGTCTGCATGTGTTACCCTTCCTGCTTCTATGTCATGTGCATCACAGATACAGCTGAGGTCAAAGACAGAGCGTGACAACCTCTAACGTCTTTATCAGATGGGATTTTTATTGCTTTGCACATCTGCCTTGTGTTGTTTACACTCATTTAGTTTCGTTCATTGCTCATATTCTCCTCCGTGCAATGTGAATACAGTACCTTGCAAAAGTAAGCATACCTCTGAACCTTTTTAATATGAATTTCTTGTTAGGACCATAAAAGTTTAGTGTTTTTTTATTAGCATTTGTGTACCATTCTGACTACGAATATGATTTTACCTACTCTAAACCAAACCATTCTAGCACTGGCTGAATGTTTGGGGTTGTTTCTATCAAGAGCAATAAATTCTGCATTGGTCTTTAATCTTTTGCAGCCTCTACTTGCACCAAAAAATTGATGCAAGTAAAGTGTATAGACAGACTTTGCCCAGACTTGCATCCCTCCTCTGCCAGTCTCACTAGCACATACTAGTGCTAGTGAGACTAGCACTAGTATGCTAGCTCCCTCTCCCACACGTAGAGGGAGCTTTTAATTTATACGATCGATGTGTCTACACTAGTTCAGCTGTTCTTGAGCTGGTAGAACATCTCAGGGATCAAAGACAAACATATCATATGAGGAAATGTATTGATTTCTGTCTGTCTTTAGATAAAAGTAGATAAAGCCACAACAGCATTTATTGTTAATCTGTAGGGAAAAAAATTCTCTGGTACATTGTGTTTACTGTGTTCATTTGCAGCCTAATGGTCTATAATTACTTCATGGAAAAGATTAATTATTTGATATTTCAACCATTGCATAGCAATGCAACATGAAGGATTTAATTAAAAAGTTGCATTCTAAATACTTGCTTATTAAGGATTTTCTGTGTGAAAAACTTCATTTGGGTTTGTGTGAAGTATTTCTTCTAAGTACCTACTGTATCTGCAATAGACAGCACTCAAAGTAATCTCTGTTTGGGGAATCAGGAAGAAGTTCTCATGGATTTAACCAAAAAAACTACCTCTACTAAAACAATGCATATAATGGCGTGACAAGACAACAGTCCTGTTTTTCAAAATTAGTTAAATGTTGTTAACAGCTTTGTTCTTATTTGACTTCTCTAAGACCCTCTTCCCGACTCTGGTTGTTTCTAGTTAGCACCTGGAGGAGTGTGAGAAGACAGAGGAGCTCGATTTTTTTTTCAGAGATTATCTGTTTCATATCTCATATACATTAGTCATTTGTTGTGCCTTTGATCTAAGAAATAAGGTTAAAAATCTAAAGTGGATCCAGCCTGGCCTTAAATCGGTTACAAACCACAGGTTAGATTGGCTGCTCACAACGTCCTTGCATAACTTTTCAAAAAACTTGAACTCTGTTATTGTGTAAAACAAGTATTGATAATATTTGCCTTGTGTGCCAGTGGAGGCCGGCATATAGAGTGTTTGTGAAAATATGTGTGTCATTGGATGCCAAATTTGTTTTTGACTATAATTTGTTTTATATTGTTTATGTCAAGCTTTGTGACATTATTCTGCTGAAGTTATCTTAGCTTTTTTGAGGCATAAACTGATTATTTGCAGAGTGTTAAAAGTAAAATAAAACGAATATCCTGTAATTTTTTTGCCCTTGCTAAAGAGCAAATTGCAGAAAAAATTTAAATCCCTTACAGGACTCTGATTCTCAGTTGTACAAACTCGTCTTCCGAGCTGGTGAGCCAGATTTCACCTGGGAAAAAAAGGTTTCCTTCTTCACTTTAGGAGCCTTTCTTATGCTTCAGCAGGAGCTACGTTAAATATTAGGTTAACCACTTGATGCCTTGCTAGGGTGAACACAGGCTAGATTACATTGCAGCCCGTCCTTTTATTTACAGCCTCTCTGATCCTGTTTGCTGCATCTGAACGCAGGCTGTGGTTATAGGAAAATCACCATCAGCCTATTCATTCATGCTGTTATGCTGCTAGATAGCAGGCTTTGTGCAAATTAACCTGCTCTGTGAGCCCTGAGCAATAAACTGACCCATGAAGACGATGAGGCGTGGGCGCTGGTGTTTACTCGAGTGTTGGTTTGTATCCAGGTGACGGTTTCAGGAAAAACAAAAAGTGGGATGTGCCGCTTGACAGGCCATGAGGTGAGCTTAGAGGAATGCTTGCAGAGAAGTACACAGAGTAGCTTTGGTTTGGTGTGTGTGGGTGTGTGTGTGTGTGTGTGTGTGTGTGTGTACCCGTGCATTCCAGCATGTGGGCGTGACATCACAAGTGTGTGTATGTGTGGGTTAGGTGTGTGTGGCTGTGCGTGCTCTTGCTCTTGGTGTTTATTGAGGACAGCTCAGACTCTGTGACCAGCTCATTAAAAGACGTATGCTTGGCTGATCCTTAGTCTTTTTCTCTCCCCATGTAGTTAGTGCTGTTGGCTCAGCACACAGTCCATTTCCCCCCGCCTTCGCTCCCCAGAAAAAAAAAAAAACAGTTCCAATTTACAGAGCAGAGAGGAGCTTTTCCTGTAGTAGAGCATAGGTAGAGTTCAATTAGAAGACATCTGCACTTTGTTAACAACAATATGCCTTGGTTGAGTTTCCCCATCTTCTCTGCAGCCTACCATATTAAAAGCATCTTTTGAGTTATATTTGGTTCTGTAGCATCCTGTCATTAAATTTCTGTCTCCATTTCCCAGCCACAGGTTAACAGCTACACCACAAATGATGAGGACAAACTCATTTGGACTTTGTTGCACAATGAGCAGGATGGGATTTCTGAACAAATGTCCGGACCTGACAGGTATTTAAATAAGTTTTATTCAAAAATAAAATTATTTGTCAAATAGTATAGAATAGAATATACTTTATTGATTCCCTAAGGTAAATTGTTTATTAGTTGACAAGCTAATCCATCCATGCTCTTGTATATTAATAATACAAATATAACCATAAGAGATAAAGTTTATGACATACCTAAGAGTGAAGAAATATTTGTGTACATTCAACCCTAAAGAGCTTTTATTCTTTTCAGTCCAACTCCTGTCCCTGACCCAGTCCCTGATGCCTCTGAAGATCTGGATGATACCGATTCTCAAAGAGAAATGGATTTAGATGCAGTCTGTGAGGTGGGTAAAAAAAATTATTCTAAATCTCTCTGCATTAAGGATTTTCTTCTGCAACATATACCTTGAAGTTAGGAAAATAATGTCTTCTTTCCTATGGTTTCATTGTGTGAAATTACACCAGTATTTACTTGTGTTTTTGTTGCTCTCCACAGAACTCTGCCCCTCTGCTTGACAACAGCTCACAAAAATCTAAAGCAGTTTTGGGAAGGAGGCTAACACGAACGCGTCCATCTCGCTCTCTCAGATTAGAGTCGGCTGAAGCTGCCAGAGTACAATTGAGTGTCTATAATGGTAATTAATTATAATGGTTTACTAGAAGTTTTGTTTCTCAACAGGGTTTGACTGATCTGTTTTTTGTTCTTAGATGAAAAAGACAATCAGTCAGACTCAGAAGAGGAACCACCTAAATCAAAGCCAGTTTATTCTTCTCCGCCATCTACTCAGAGGATTCCCATGTTTCCAGGTCTGAGCCCTGCAGATCTACGTGTAAGTTAACTAAAAATGTTTTCAGTTTTTTCCCTTCTTTATTAAGGCATAGACCCATACCATTATGTAAAATATGCTCAATATTTCAGATTGGACTAAAAAAGAAAACCGGTGGCGTGGCAGCTGAAGCAGAAGAGGGATCGGCAGAAGACAGAGGAGAACAGGAGACCGAAAGTCAAAATAAGAAAGTCGCTCCACCTCCATCGCAGGTCTCAGGATCTCCTCGCGTGGCGGCTTATCTCGCAGGAGCTACACGAGTGCTGCCCCCTGCAGTCAGTAAAGACGGGTAAGCTCTGAGAATGACTAAAAATTTTTAGAGAGGTCAATGTCTTGAAAATGAATAAACATTTGGAGAAACTTATTGAAACCCTCATTCTGTGCTATCAGCAATGTCTCATCTTTTTTGTCTCATCTTCTTAGGCTTCTTAGGCCAACGTCTAAGAAGCGGATGACTCAGCAGAATGGTGAAACTTAACCAGACATAAGTAAGTTTGTTTTCACTCATCATAGACAAGAGTCAAATTAATTTTTAGTTTTAAAATTAACTAAAACAGTTAAATTATACATACAGGCTCAAATAAATCCATACACCCTGTCAATATTTAGGCAAATGTCCCGTCAGTGCTAGCACATCAACCTTTTTTTTTTTTTTAAGAAGCAACGACCTAGCAGCTTTTGATTAGATGTTAGCTAAAACTGGACTGGGATTTATTTTTTATTTTTTTATTTTATTTTATTTATTTATTTTTTCTCCGAAGAGTTTTTTGTGGCACTAGTGGCTCGCATTTTCCACAACAGTAGGCTGACAGGAAGGGGGAAGGAGAGGGGGGAAGACATGCGGCAAAGGTCGCCGGGACCGGGAGTCAAACCCGCGATGTCCGTGTCGAGGACTGAGGCCTCCAAACGTGGGGCGTGCTAAACCACTGCGCCACCACAGCACGCCCCATGGACTGGGATTTATTGTGTGATTTTTGTGCCATTAAAACACAGTGCATACATACAAAAATACAAATACAAAAATAGTTTGAATTTGTGTTTTGGATTAGGTTTTTTTTTGTTGGAACCCCGTTTTGTTATCAATGTTGAAACATCTAGTTGCTTATATGAAGTAAAGAAAAAATGGCAGGTACTTATCCTTTTTTATTTTTTCTCCCTCTTTATAAAATAATACGTATTGCAGCAAGACAAGCCCACAGCATGATGCTGCTTCCACTATGCTAAAGAATTAGTGCAGTGCTTCGTGGTTTGAACAGCTAGCTTGAGCTTTATCCACTCCAAAACCAGTCTCAATGTGCATTAAGAGTAATTGTCTGACTGGAAGTCCTTGTTGTGTCCATGTTTCTGCCATCTGACTCGAATTGAAATCCTCAGATAAAAAATGTTACGATGACCAGGAACAATCCAGTAATCACCTAAACGTACACTTATCACAAACTGGAAACCACTAAAACCCCAGTGTAATGAACAAAAAGTAGCTACCAAAAATGAACCTCTTATTTCAAACTCAATTGAAATTTGCAACAGGAAACAACGTTTATGGTCAGACGATAAAAAATAAATGTGGTTAAAGGAGTCAAAGTGAGGCTCTCAGAATAGTGTTTGTCAAGCATGGTGGTTTCAGCATCATTCTGTGGGCCTGTCTTACTGCCAGTGATACAGACACATTGCACAGAGTACATATACTAAAGAAGAGGCGGTATCTCCAAATTCTTTCATTTGATATCGAACAGTTAGCTGGCAAAACCTTGGATACATTTGGATGTTCCAGATGGATTATGATCCCAGAACACAAATGAAGGTTAAGGAAACAATGAAGCAAACTAACATTACGCTTTTGGAAAACTCTTACTCTACTTTACTAATAATTTGCAAACTCACAGTAAAAGTCAGCTAAGTGCCAGTAAACCAACCAAATTGAAATATAATATATATAACAACCTGCCAGCATGTGGCCATTGACATAGATGTAAATATTATTGGGGGTGTATGTATGTATGTATCTGAGCCAATGTTGAGAGAAAATTCAAATGAAATTTAGACTTTTAAAAAAAATCCCTTGTACCCACAACATTTCAAATAAATCATGAAAAGATGAAAATAGAGACATAATTATTGCTATTGTTTTTAGATTTGTGGGACATTTCAAGGTTGCATTTGAAGTTCCCAGTTCTCACAGAAAATAACAACCAATGCATTTTGTTTTCTTTAGGAGACACAGCTTTCACACTCTTCAGCGGGAATTGGATCATTTCAGCTCCTTGCTAATGGCAGATATAATAATGATTGCTCCGTTCTGCACTTTGAGTGCCTTACTTTGGACCTTTCCTGAGAGAGAAGAAATTGTGCTTTTTTTTTCTGAACACAGAGGCAACATTGACCTTTTGTATGTTAAAAATGAAATATGGTGCCATGGCTGTGCGCAGAGGTTGTTGGATGTTACTGCCAAGTAAATATTTCTCCAAGCACTGTCTGAGAGCTCTGTGGATGTTTGAGTGTACTTTAGAGCAAAGCCATTCTGTGTCTTAATCTGTGAATGTGAAATCCATTGTAGAGGAAATGATGGCACTACACCTCATCAGAGTACTGATTATGCTTATTAAAATAAGGCACTTTTCAGTATTTTTACCTAATCTAAGATGTACCACTATCTACTAAAATCTACTACTACATCCAATGCTTTAACTGTTATGGACCCCCTCAGAAGACGTGCTGGTCCTGACATAAATCCTTACACTTATTATAAAAATCCTCACACAACATAGATACTAAGACACAAATGGCAAAAGCATAGAAATGTACAGAATCCCTAAGTGGATGTGTGTTTTTAGTTTAAGTTGGACAGATTATTTTTTTATATCCTATCACAATTCTTCTCAAGGAAAGTTTGAAGCACTTTAACAAAATATTACCACCTTTGCACCCATGCAATAAAATTTGAGCAATAGCAAAATCATGTTTGAAGTTATTTTGGCAGAGAATTGAGTTTTTCTTGTGTTTTGTTACAACATTGTCAGTTTCACATTCTGTAGTTCCATTTCTTTCTCTGGGGACAATAACAGATTCAGGAAGTGTGTATGTTATATGTGTGTGTATGTGTTCCGGATTGTAAAACTTAGAAAACCATGTGCCTTTTTTATTACTGGAAAATTGTGATCATTTTGGTCTTTATAGTGTATGTTTAATGGAAATTGAGGGAACTTTAATAAAGGTTTTTCTTTTCTATGAAATAGGTTTGAGTGTTCTTTTGGTGGGAAAGTACATATTTCATGTGTATTAAGAAAGTGAAGCTGGATTTGTTTTTGTTTTTTAATACTTTTTGATTAATCAATTCTAAATGATGTACACAATTCATACTAACTTATTTATATAGTGCCAAATTAAACCAACTGTTCTCTCACTTTACAAGTAGGGTGTCACCATGTCCAAATTCATTTCAAAAGTTATTTCATTTCAATCCAGTCCAGTCATGCAGTCACATTTAACATGATCATAATATACAACATAAATCATCATACATGTTGTACATATGATATGTAACCCACGTCCTGAGCAAAAGTGGCAGTGAAAACAAGTTTTTCATTTTTACCTGCTCCAGCAGAACCAGTCTCAGCATCAACACACATCTGCCATGTTCAATTGAGGATCAAGAGGGACCAAAAACAGCAGAGACTTGGTCCAGGACTGCAGACATAATTTTAACAATATGTTAAGTAGTGGCTTTGTCTAAAATAAAAAAGACAAACAGAGCAGCACTGCAGTTTTTCATGCAGCCATCTGAGATAGGATGCTTCTGTTGAAGGGTTTTAATGGATACGTCCTAGACAAACCACATGTTCAAGGTTCTTTGTATTAACACTGGAAGCCAACTTAATGCTACCCAAAGTATGTGCCTGGCTAAGCAGTTTGTTCTTCAGATGATCTTTTCCAAATACAACAACCTCTGTCTTTTCTGAATTTAAAACCAGAAAATCTGAGGTAATTCAACCTTTTATTTCTTCAGGACATGCCTGTCGTCTAATAATAAGATTGGGTGAATGTAACTAAATATCGTCACCATAGCAGTTGAATTTAATCCATCCAACCATCCATCCATCCTTCCAACCATCCATCCATGTCTTCCACATGTCTGAGGTTGCAGATATGTGTAACCTCAGTTGTAGGGGCAACAGGTCAATGAGGAAAATTCAGACATCCCCTCACTTGTGACACTGTCCAGCTCATTCTGCAAGGGGGTATATAGTATATGGATTTAGAATGCATATATGTTTTTTTATCCTGGTAAAATAAACTCTGGCACTTAAAGAAGATTTTCAAATATGTCAGACTAGTATGGCCTAAACCAGCCTATTGCTGTTCCATTGATCACTAACACATGTAAACCTCTGCAAGACAATTTTGCAATCATCTTTATGACATGCATCACTGTTATCCAACAGAACTAGTCAGATCTATTACACAAATAACATGATTCACAAATGAAGAGAACTGTGCAGTCCAAACTGTGAAATGTACATAAAATTTTTTGAATGACATAGGAGGTAAGGGAAATTAAGCTGAATGATTTTGGATGGGTTATGAGAAATGCAAAAAAAAAAAAAAAAAAAAAGAAAAAAAGAGCTGGATCGATGCAATAGTGCTGAGTGAGACTTATCTGTGTTGATGCTCTTGGCTGGCAGTCAGTGCATTTGCTCCTATAGGATCATGATCGGGATGGCAGCCTGGGCAGACCTGACCAGCAGTTGCCACAGTGCCAGGGACAGAGGGCAAAGCTATTGAGATGCAGTGTGATGGATACAATGGGTGCGACAGACTTGCTGTATCAACAGGCTTTTTGCTGCTGTGGCCAGAAATAAACCATAAATACCCCCACTGGCATCCACCGACCGCTCGCCAGGCCTCCACAACCACACACACCCTCAAACTGAGACAGGCAGGAGGCAAAAAGACGAGACAAAAGGAAAGACGGAGAGCGTGGCTTGTTCGGGGTGCAGTAAAGCACAAGCCATCCAGGTAAATTAATCCTTCTCATAATGCAAGTTTTACTGAATAAATATGTGAAATGATCTGCTTTTACCAAAATTTAAAGGCAATATGTGATCTTAAAACTGTTAACGCTGTTTTGGTTTGTGCAAATTGGACCTACTGGGATCAAAGTTTTGAAACACACAAGTTGTTCTTAATTTGCCCTAAACTATATAATTTTTGGTTTTTTTTAAAGACAACATGACAGAACAGCAGGGAACCCCAGACCAGCTGCCTGCAGAGAAGGGCCAAGGAGGTGCTGGAGCCACATATAAGGTGCTCTCAACTCACACACCATTAAATTGACTTTGGTAGCATTTGGACAACACTGTCAACCTTCACCTGTTCCTTTTTTTTGAAGTTGGTTGTATTTGAGTTTGAGAACTTTCGTGGGAAAATGATGGAGTTGTCCGGCGAATGTAAAGACGTGTTGGAAAAGACCCCAAGAGTTGGCTCGGTCATTGTTGAGTCAGGACCGTGAGTGACTCTCATCTGCCTTTAAATATCACTCAGTCGTTTTGAGTTTGCTCATATTTCAATTTGGCAGTTTTATGTAATGTGGTATGTCTGTGTTGTTAGATGGGTAGGGTTTGAATGCCTGGGTTTTGGTGGGGAGCAGTTTGTCCTCGAGAAAGGAGAGTATCCTCGGTGGAGCACCTGGACCAGTTGCCAGAGTAGCTACATCCTGAGCTCCTTCAGGCCTCTTAAAGTGGTAAGTAGCATTTAAGAGTGGCTCTTTTGCGGATTTTAAGTGCAACATAAGCAAGCCTGTTCTTTCTCTCTTTAGGAAAGTGGAGATCACAAGTTGCACCTGTTTGAGAATGCAGGATTTGAAGGACGAAAGATGGAGATTGTTGATGATGACGTACCCAGCCTTTGGGCTCATGGCTTCCAAGACCGTGTGGCTAGTGCTAAGGCTATTTCTGGAACGTAAGATATACCTTCACAATCACGGGGAATAATGGATACATTCCAATGGCCTGAAGGGTAGAACTGAAAAACTGAAAGGCTTGGAGCAATAGGATAGATGTACCTGAAGAGTATTTAAGTCTTTGTAAATTATTAGTGATGATTTGTAATTTACTTTTGTTCTTTTGAAGGTGGGTGGGATACACATATCCAGGCTACAGAGGGCGCCAATACGTTTTTGAACATGGAGACTTCAAGCACTGGAATGCTTGGGGAGCCACTGCACCTCAGATCCAGTCCGTCCGACGTGTGCGGGACATGCAGTGGCATAAGAGAGGGTGTTATATTCCACCTGCCCCAATCCCTGCCCCTGGTCCTGCTCCTGCCCCAGGCCCCGACCCTTCCCCTGCTCCGCCCAACCCAAATCCCAGTCCTAATCCCCAGCCCACTCCCAAACCCCAAACTCAACCCCAGCCTTAACAGCACACCTCTGACAACACCCACACTGACTGGGGGAAGCTGAATGCAGCTGACCAATCCCCAGTTTCTCCTTCATGCTCCTTTTTGGGTGAGGCTTCCTGACCATGCAGTTTTGGAAAACTGGAACTGGTAATATTGAAACATGTATCTCTGCTGGAAATAAAGGCTTTGGCCCTGACTTTGGCTATAAGCACATTTGTTTCATGGTACTTATTATGCACTGCACAGAGGACTGTTTGACAAGTTAGTTGATCTGAGAAATAAAATAGAAATTTCTCAAAATGATGGATAAATTACCAACATGAGTTATCATTCTACCAAGGTTAGAACACGAACCTTCTAAATAGATTTTCCATAAAAGCAGAAAAGCATATGCCTTTGAAGTTTTCGTTTTGCTTTGTGCTTTAATTGCCTTGTAAGTGCATTCATAGTGCTCAGAGTTTAACAAATATCGACACATCTTAACATTCAACTTCTATGTGCAAAAGGCATCATGAAGAGCCTTCCGGCACACCGGAATAGGAAAAAGGTCAGGAATATAATTAGAGAGAAGCTTAAAGCAAATTAAGCTTACAGAAGCTTAATTTTCTTCTTGAACATTTCAGTGAGTGAGAACATCTCACTCAGCATTGTTTGGTCTATCACCTTAAAATGGAAAGACAGTGACACAACTGCAAACCAAGCAAGACAGCCACCAAAACTTCAAATAAAACCATTAGAAGTCACATTTTCAGGTTGCCATAAGCCACAAAGGTGTAACACAAAGCCTTCATTCAAACATTGTCTGAAACTGAAAATGCAAACCATTTTCAATTTGGTTTGCAAAAAAAACTGTATACACCATACCCTTTTTTTTCAGCAGTAGAAGAATGGAGCCAACACAGGACATTTCTTGAAGAAAAACTAATATTGCCTGCAAAAGTCAAAACTGGAGAGATGTTCTCCTTCTAGCAGGACAAAGCCTGTAAACTTACCACCAGAGACACAAAAGAAAGATTTTTTTTATTTTTTATTAAAGAACGTTTACATGTTTGAATGGACCAGTCCAAGTCCAGACCTGTTGCCAGACAATCTGAGAAGAAGAATGACCAAATGTGTCAGTGTCTAAATGTGAACAGCAGGTACCTATGACAAACCCTAATAGACTTTGAGCTATAATCGCAGTGAAATCTGCAACTAACTCCGAAGGTTTGAATAAAAATGCACATCACATATTTTGGGGTTTTATTTGTAAAAGGAAAAATGTGGAAAACCAAGCATGCATCACTTTCTTGCCACTTCACAAGTACATGCACTGCTCTGTATTGATATGTCAAATAAAATTACTTCAAACGCTGTGGCTGCAATGTGACAAAATGCGAAAATGTTCAAGTGGTGTTGAATACCTTTGGAAGGCACTGCCTATGATAAAGTTACGTTTGTCTTGTTCTTACCTTGCAGCTCAAACTTCGGTGTTTCTGAATAAAGGTTACAGGAAAAAAACTGTGAAAATGGCCTCAGACTTCCTCTGTAACTAGCTGAAAAATGCAAACACATCGGCTCTCTAGCTAAAAGTGACACAATGCCTACAACTAATACTTCTAATCTTATTTGATATTTGTGCAAAAAAAAAAAAAGAAGAAGAAAAAAAACATTTGAAAAGCTTCCTTTGATTTTCCGGGATGAAAGAGAAATCAAATTAATGCTTCAGGCCCTAACTTTGTGTCCACTTAATGTTCAGATTAAAGTTTGCGATAACAACACATCCCTAACATTTCCTCCTCAGAGAAACCCTCCGTTGAGGTCAACTATCAGTGATTGGTTAGAAACAATACACAGACCCGCCCAGGAAGATGAAGAATATCCAATCAGAAAGCACCTCCATTCACTAGGCTCGTGAGGTGGGCGGGAAACGCGCAAAATTTGAAAGTTCACCCGGAAACAACAGCGGGAATAGAGAGGGCCAGAGTGCTTATGAGTATATCGCTGCGTCTATGTTAACACTGTACTATTATTGTCTGCATGGCAGTGTGGTAAGTGTTTAAGCATCTCAGCACTTTGTGTACATACATATGATTTGAGAACAGCAGCGAGTGACGTGTTTTCGTTAGTTAGCAATGTTAGAGAAGTGGACGTTAGCTACCGTTGACGTAGCGCGAGCTAAAGGGACGGTGTGTTGACATTTGGTTAGCCGGTCCGTTTACTGATTAAAAACCCAACATTAGCGGTACTTCAGCTTTGAATAACCGTGTGCTTTTCACCTAGGTTATCTGATGTTAGGGAACCATGTTGAAATTTAAATACGTCAGTCAGGGAACCCTGAAAACACCTTGCTCCTCCGCTGACCCAATCACCAGTCGCAGCTTGCGTCTCAACCAGGTGTTTCAGGTATGGCCATGTCTAACTATCTTACTTTCATTCGGCTACCTTGTCAGTATATATGCTTTGTGCGGCACATTTTAAAGCCGGTGGCCCGCAGTCAGTACATGACTCCCCCTTCCTGTGTTGTCCCCAGGGAAGAGTGAGCCTGTGCGGCGGTCAGCAGGGAGGATGCAGCTTAGGACGGGAGGAGTTTCTGGAGGCTCTGTTGCTTCTCTACCAAGAGTGCACATCCCCTGAGCTAATGAAGAGTCAACACGTGGCAAAGTTTGTCCATAAATGTAAGTAACTTCAGCTCAATGCATACCTAGTGAGAAGTCTTGATAAATATGTAAAAGCGAAAACATGAGTTGCCAACTTTATTCTTTCTTCCATTGATTGAAAGACAAAAATCAGATACTCTGAAAAGTGTTTTGTGTTTTTTTTATATTTAAAGTAGGCACTTTTTTATTTTTGATTTGCTACATCACAGCTTTTTCCAACTCAATTATTGTTTTTATCGTTTTAAGTTACCGATATGTAACATTCATTCATAACAATTCATTCATCCTCCTGTCTCTTCCCCCATCAGCTTTGCTTCCTGTTCCTGTCTTTTGCAGGTTCTATTTTTAAAGTCTTAAATTTGTCTTTTAAAAACTTTTATAAATTCTTGCATTTGTACTTTAAATTTTTGAAGTAGTACTGTGAACTCTTGTCTGTGTCTCACAAAATGTAAGGAATTGTATATTTTATAGGCAAGAAAATAGAGTTGATATAAGTTGCTCCAAATGTTAAAGAAGCATTGAAATAGTCCTTTACCAAACTTCTACAATTGGATCTTGTCATGATTTGAGTAACATATAGGTAATAAAATGCAATTTAGTAAATATTTTGTACATGATTGGGTAGAACATTGTTTTAAAAAAACTACTTAGGAAAGTATGGGATTTTGAGATTGGACATATGTAGGAACCCTAAATATATCATAATGAACACGTTTTTCTTGCTTACATCCAATGCTTGTCTCCCAAACAGTTTCTGAGGCGGTCTCCGAGCTGCGTGCCCTGCAGCCAGCAGTTCATGACTTTGAGCTATGTGCAGTGGTCGGCCGTGGTCGCTTTGCTGAAGTTCGAGTAGTTCGAGAAAAAGCCACCGGCGATGTTTGTGCACTGAAAATGATGAACAAAGCCTTGCTACGCACTCAAGAAAATGTAAGACACTCTTATTTGACTCACCCAAAAAATATGTGACAAGCTTGCAAAATTTAGACAATACTTTTGAGAAAATTAAGTAAAGAATAACACTGTCCCTGTGTTGACATTTTTCCTAGTATACTTAATATTCTTAAGCTGCACTGTCAGAAAGATCCACAGGGGAGCGCTGCAAGACTGAATAACATTGAAAAAAAGTCTGGGTATGGTTTTTCACAGCTGTGGTCCCTGGCATATGACTAATGGAACAGATTTCTGTTAGAACAGTACATGAGCAATGTCAGGAAGTGATGATAAGGGAGCAACTAACTGCACGATTTTGAATGAATAAGTAATTATTTCTTTATGCCACATGGAACAAATTTGCTTACTTCAAATTACATTTTTAGGATGAAAAGAACATAAAAAACTGAAGGGAATTGATATCATTTACAAGTTTGATATCTTGAACAGTGAAGTGGTCTTTTAGTAACCGATGCCATTTGTACTTTATATTTAATTTCCCTTTAGGATTAAAGTATTTTTAAATCGAATTGAATACTTATGTTCTTTTATCAAAATCCATCCATCTTCGAAAGCTGCTTTGTAAATGAACCGACCACTCTCACCATACTGACCCGTTCTTTCACTACGTGTCACATTCACTCGGCACAAAATTTCACACAGTGATTCACAGATCAGTGGGCAACAAGGAGTTCTGTGTGGCATGGGGGAAGCTGGAATGAAACTTATAGCCTCTTAATTTCCAGACTACTCTTGCCTATTTAGTAGCCTTTGTCCTGTTGAAATTTGAGAAGTGGAGTCTATCCTGTTATAAAACTAAATACAATAAAATTCTGTTAAAGTATAATGGCAAATATCAGGCCTTAGGATGATTGATAATATGTGTTAATATTTTCTATAATGATCTTCTTTGTTTGTTTTTTTTCTGTGTTGAAGATACGTACTAGGAACTAGGCATTAAGGTTTCCTTCATTAGAGGAAACCTTAATGGAGAGTGCTATGAAAAAAGGATTTACCTCTTTCCAGATTTCGTCTGTCATACTTACATGTTTCAAACAAGTTATTTTTAGCACCTGTTGAGCAAAGTCTGATGTTAATCTGGTTATGTTAATCAGATAACCAAAGTTACTAAAAAAAGGTTGTAGCATCAAAAACATCATATAAATACAACCTCTCTGTCAACATGGGCTAAAAAATAGCATTCATGGGATAAATCCTCCACTAACCAAAAAGAACAAAAAAACCTAGTCTCACATTTCCTAAACAGGATTTTTTGACTGAAAGAATGCCATACCGTCAGTCAAACATGGAGATGGTGGTGTGACCGTCTGGGTGACGGTCTGGGTCTGCTTTCCTGCTTCAGTTTCTGTATAACTTGCCCTATATGATACAACCAAAAATTTTGCTCTCTAGCAGAATACCCTGAAGAAGAAGAATTTTTGAACTTAAGTTGAAGTACACTTTTGTTAAATCAGATCTTAGTGACAACCTCTGAATAGCACAAAGAAAAATATCCAACAAAGTAAAGGTCGTTCACTAGTTTATTCAAACTGTGGATTAAGATCCAATTGAGAGACCATGGTGTAATCTTGAATAGGCTTGAAAACCCCCTACTGCTGCTGAATTAAAACAATTTTTGAAAGAAGAGGGGGCCAAATTCCTCCAGAGATGTGGAAGGCTCAGGAATGCTAGATGCTGATTAGTGTTGCCATGGGTGACACAACCCAGTATTAGGTTTTTTACAAGTTGTGACCAAGTTGTTTTGGACAGCTTTTCCTTTAATATATGAAATTTATTAAAGGAAAAAAATCATTTAAATTTGAAATTGAAATGATTTATTATCATTTCAGATGATAAATGAAATCATCTGAAAGCTGCTTTTTGTATTTGTTCACAAAGTGAAGCATTTAAGTCGACATACTGTATCCTTTTGCTTCTTTACAGGTTGTTTTTTATGAAGAGGAACGGAGGATTCTGGCTCTGAACAGTAGTCCATGGATTCCACAGCTTCTTTATGCCTTTCAGGATAAAGATCACGTCTACCTGGTGAGACTGTAGCATGTTTAATAAGCCAAGGGTTAAGGCGTTTCCTAAGTGCTGTAGCTTAACTGTGGTTGTCTGGTGGTCAAGTTGCTGCACTAGAAAAATGTAGCCCAGTTGAGATGTTTTGTGCCGTTGATTTATGAGGTAAGCTCAGCTGAGTGCATACTGACTTAGTGTGTGAAAGGCTGGGGATAGCATAGGGCCTGTTGTATTTAGATTTAGGACAAAGCTAGTACTGAACTTTGTTTGGGAACATTGTCCTGCGTTCAATTCACAAACCTTTGATCCGAACTGTACTTTGAAGTAAGTACTACAAGAAAAGTTTTATGAGTCATTGTGAAACATGCTTAACATTTACATTGACTGAGAACGTGGCAACTCCAAATTCTGCACCATTAGGCTCGGCTTACACAAAATTCAGATGAGACAAAGCTTGATCTGTCTTTCTACATCAAAATGAGACTTAAAACCTTATTAGCTGTCAAGCATGGTGTTGGTAAAATCATGAGATTTGTCTGTTTGGCAACCTGCAGTATACTGGTCTATTCAAACAATTTGTTGTTTTAGAAGGGCGATGGTTTTAACCCAAATAAAAATGTTTTTTTAAATGATTTAAATAGGCCATCTATAAACTTAAAAAAATACTTTAATCCTATTTAAAACTCGAGACTTTCAGGTCTCTGCCAGTATTCCACCCACTGTTGGTAAACTGTGTCTAAATATTCAGCCAAAATTGTATCAGTAGCTCACTGATGGCTACAAAAAATGTGGGGTTTTCCCATCTATGCCCAAATGGACATTCACATACATTTTATTAGATGATGAAAGTGAATTTTTTTTGACACTGTGGGTTAGAGAAAGTCAACAAATTCAAAGTTCTGCAATATATTCTGTATTTATAAAAAAAATAATAATAATAAATCTTACATTATTTCAAGTTCAAATCCTGCAAACCTATTATCATTTGGGTTTTTTGTTCATTCAGCTAGGATAAATGGGGTACATGTTGCTAGTAAAAAAAAGTAGCTGTTGAATTTTTTTTAATTTTATTTATTTTTTGCTAATTGTTCTCCTAAGATCAGATATGACACTGAATCATCTCCTTAGACAGGTTGGTTTTTATTCCTAAATGACTTTTAAATCTTGATAAGTGGTTTAATAATGTAGAAAGGGGAAAGAGTCAGCTACAAAGGCTAGGCTTAAAAATTTAGTAAAGCATGTGCAAGACCTCCAGAAATCCTTTTAACCCCCTCTTATGATTAGTGACATGACTCATGCTATTCTCTTCTTCAGTGTATCAGTCTGGCAAAGTGTGGCTGGTTGTCTTTTTGGTTTGATGTATTTCTTTTTGGCCAGTAAAAACACAGGATTTTTCTTTCTTTTTTTTTCTTTTTCCTTTATTTACATCTCTAGGGTTTATTTAGATTCAGTGAAGGAAACTCTTCTACAAAAATTGTGTTTCTGTCAGCCTCTAAAGCAACCTTTATTTTTTTTGTTATACAAAACAATCTTTGTTTGTGTTGACCCCATATTGACTGAGGTTGAAGGAAAAATGATTTTAAGCTGTACATTACATAGCGAGGTTTTTTTTTCTGCCTCCCCCTTATATTTAT
>CAEFZX010005908.1:0-10150 GCA_903066825.1 Alfaro cultratus | reverse complement strand
TTAGTGTGAAAATAACATGTGATATGATATAATAATGTGTAAATCTCCACACATAAGTCGCTCCGGAGTATAAGTCGCACCCCCGGCCAAACTATGAAAAAAACTGCGACTTATAGTCCGGGAAATACGGTAAATTAGTTTCACTTAATCCTGGTTATTATTTTCTGATCAAGCTATTACTCCTTTTTTTTAATCAGGCTTGTAATGGCTTGCTTAATTTTTTCTGTTGCTTTCTGAAATAATGAAAAAGTGGTACTAGATAATTTTCTTATACATGTTAATTCATTTCTTTTTGCTAAGAAATACAGTCGGTGAGAGCAATTCGGACACATATTTATGAAGAAATAGTCGCTGAGAGACAGTTGAACCAAGTTTTACTTTCTGTGTCTTATGTAACTTGCAACAAAAAAAAAGTAAATAAAACAAGCAAAAAAACAAGTCAGAGAAATGTGGCTCCTTCTAGTTTTTCTCCAGAGCCTGCACTGCATGTAGGATCAGTGGGGGGCTTTTCAGAGAATGTTATGCACAAATTAAGACATCACAATAGCCCAGTCTAAAAGTCAGAAGTTTTAGCATTTAGCCAAAGAGAGAACTCATGTGGTTTGTTTGATAGAAAATTTCTGCATTTCTGCTGTAAGGGATTAATTCCCTTCTTTAAAAATACATCAGTCTTCAGTGGCAAATTGCTGCTGTCTGATTCTCCATACTGTCACCTTGACATTTTCATAACTCTGTTTGACATTTTCCAAATTGCACAATGTATCTCATTTTTATTCATTTAGTAGCCCTGCTGCTAGCATCAAACTAGGCATGCATAAGAGGTAAACTGAACATGCTGAACAGGTAATGTGATGCCCTTAAGACATACCTTTAGTCCCATGCTTCATGTTTCTACTCCACATCATCATTTAAATAACCTTAAACATGCAAATAATGGCATTAGAAACAGAATAGGTCAATGCATTTGGTGAACCGTCTTCCCTATATTCAACAAAGACATTATCAAGCTGACAATTGTTCTTGCATTCTCCTGTGTATCCAAAGGCGGTGCTTTTGACCTGTCTTGACTTTGATCCATATCCTGCTTCTTGACAGGATTTTTTTGACTCTAGACTCGCCGTTTCAGAGCTCTCTTTTACTCTTCTCTGCCGCTGCCTCACTCCCTCCTCAGTTTCTGTCTGATTCAGTTTCTGTCCTCTCTACTAGCCTGTCCTCAGGGCAAGCTCATCGCCCTTCATCTGTCCATCTTGTACCATCTCTCAGCCCTCTGTGGGTGTAGATGTCGCCATATCCTCTTACCCCGTGGAGTGTCTCACAAGCCATTAAGTCAGAGAGAAAAAAATCCAAATGGAAGTGTTCCTGTGACCTGACCCAATCATTTGCTATCAGTCCTCTCTACACTACATATATGAAATGAGCTAATATATACCATTGCAGATAATGTTCATATTTCCACAGTTGGCAGCACTGTAGCTTTGTAAAAATATGGCCCAAGATTCAAATTCCAGCCTCTAGTCTTTCTGCATGGAGTTTTGCAGGTTCTCCCTGTGCATTTGTAAATTATTTCTGGGTATGGCAGCTTCCTCCCATAGTCCAAAATTATGATGGCTAGGTTAATTGGTCTTTCTAAAACAAAACCTTAGGACAAAAACAAAACAAACAAAAAGTACATGCACACATATACTTGTCTCTGCATTGCTATATGATGGATTGCATGTTACTCCCCTCTCTCGCCCAATAACCGCTGGAATATACATGAGAACATGTTCATGAATCTGCCCCTGGTGTCAAGCTGACAAACATAAGCATGATTATGATGATCTGCCTTTCCCAACTGGTGACACTGTTGCTTTTAAGGCTGTAGGTGCTGATTTACTATTGATGTCATTAGTCAAGGCATTTTTGGCTGCTCATACCTTTCACTTGTTCCTGTTTTGGTAAAAATCATTTCAAAAGTTATGTTCTGTAGTGTCTGTGTTTAAAAGTAGAATAATAAGAATCTGAACTATGATCTGGTAAAACATTATATGCTTTATTCATTAAATTGTAGCTGGAATCTTTTAGTAAACCATGGCTTCAGTTCTCTGAGTTTGACTTTGATCTATTTTTGCCTTGGCTGGATTTTCTGACTATGTTCCCACTGTTTTCTTCTCCCCTCCCCTGGTTTTCTGTCCCTGATCCAAACTCTCCCCTTTCCTCCCATC
This sequence comes from Alfaro cultratus, assembly GCA_903066825.1. NCBI lineage: Eukaryota > Metazoa > Chordata > Actinopteri > Cyprinodontiformes > Poeciliidae > Alfaro > Alfaro cultratus. Next base: position 7,946 of record CAEFZX010005908.1, on the reverse strand, counting down.
AGGGTGGGATGATCGCCCTTCTGCTGTCCGTCCTGTGCCTCGTCCTGATCCTGTACACCCGCAGGCGCTGGTGTAAGAGACGCCGCATCCCTCAGCCCCAAAAGAGTGCCAGCGCTGAGGCGGCTAATGAGATACACTACATCCCATCAGTGCTGATGGGAGGCCAAGCACGGGAAAGTCTAAGGAACTCCAGGGGTCAGGGGCCAAACTCTGGTGGTACTCTCAGCATCCGGGAGACACCAATTTTGGACGGGTACATGCAGAACAGGTTCAGATATGACTAGGAGGGACTTATTTTAGAATCTAAGGCTGATAAGAAAAGGTTCTAGAGACATGTCACTTTGGAAATCTAAAGTTAGGTCAATATTTTACAGCGGTAACTGAATTCAGACTCATCTGCAGGTACGAGTACGACATTACAGACCTGCGTCACCATTTGCAACGAGAGTGCATGAACGGCGGGGAGGAATTTGCCAGTCAAGTCACCCGTACCTTGGACTCCCTTCAGGGCTGCAATGACAAGAATAATATGGACCTCACACCGGGTTAGTAGACTGCAGAAACAACCAGAGCAGAAAAGACAGAACAGATGGGATAAGCATGGGAAAAAGTTTTTGTTCTTCTGAAACATTTGGTAACATAAATCAGATGTAAAACAAACATCTTGCTGTTCTTCAAAGTGTTTTCCTGTAATTTTCTGAACTATTCAAACCTTTTTTTATATTAGGAATGTGACAAAAAACTTCCATTTTGATTACATAAATCAAAATGAAAATCTTTTCCAAAACTGTGACTTTTTTGTACAAGTTTATCATAAAAGGTTAGCTGAAAAAAAGCACAATTTTATTCTAGCAGATGGTCATACACTAAGCCAGCAAATCTGAAACTGAAGACAAAAAACAGAGAACAATGCTGTATTTTGTTCTCTATGACATGCATGGCTGTTTCTAAAAAACTCCCCAAAATATATTGTACTGTACTTTCAGGACAATACGCTTTTTGTTAAGCCTTTAAAAGTTGCCTTCCATAGTCTTTGTGTTTGATGGTCCTGATTGCTTTTCTTCTGCAATTTTCAGAAGTGATACTTGCTAACAGACACAAACACACACAGTAAATTATCCCTTTACTGAATTCTTCTTAGCTTTGAAGAGTGCTTTAGTTTTGTTTTATTTATCCTGGTTTTATTGTTTTGATTTTTTTTAGAGCAGCAAAGAAGTTATATGGTAAAACAAAGTAGCATTTTCTGACCTAGGGCTCAGTGATATGACCTCAAAATCATTTCACTGTGCATTTTCTCAATAGTTGGTGTAAATTGTGATATCTAAAATTAGGTTCCTGATCTCTGTATTATTGTTTGACCCTATACCGAAGTGATGAACCGTGCCTCGGACTGTAAACCCATTTTCATAGAAGCGGGATAAAAACAAGCCTTACAGCTATCCTCCCACATAATGCAACAGTAGAAGTGACTTTTAACCACTCCAACTGCAAAACAACGCTTATGCTGCAGTTTGGCTCCTGAGTGTGAAAACAGTAGATTAGCCTGGCAGCTGTGATCTGAAAGACCAACCGAAAACCAATGATTTAGGGACAAATCCCCATCCCTGTGACCACTAAGTGTGACTGCCAACAACTAATCAGAGCGCAAAATATTCAACTACTAAGCAGAAAAAAAACTACGCAGAATGAACATTTAGTGAACAATGCTTACAATAGAGAACTTTGTACCTTCATTTTTTTTCTAAAAGCTGGACAATAACTTCTCAACCATAGTCGTGCTACATTTGATGCCTTGATGTCTCTTGATGTCAGCTTCAGTCATGCAGTTTTCAATAGTCTCCTTGTAACTTTTAGTCTCTTTTTGTGAGACTGTTAGCTCAACTGTAGCTTCCCAAAGAAAGCTTGATAGCAACAAACTGACCCAATTGTTTAAACTCTATTCCTCCTAAATTGAGAACTTTTTTCCCTTCACAAATAAGTCCTTTGTGAAATAATATAGCTTTCCTAATCCCTCAACACATTGTCATTCCTGTTGTGGATTTTAATTTGTTTTGATGGTACTATGACACTGCCTCTAACTGCAAATTCAGTTTTCTTCATGAGTGAGTAAGTGAGTCCACTAACATGTCATAATTTTTAGCTCTGAAAATTCCAACCCCATGTGTTTTATTTTTGTTTTTTTGGGTAAGGGATACAGTGCAGGCAAGGTTTTTTTCTGTATGCACGCAGACAAGAACAATTAAATTTATTATTTAAAAGAAATAGTGCTGCAGTTTTATATTCTTATTATAGTATTAATGCCGAAGGATGGAAAAAAAAGGTCTTTCTCATGCAAATGTGCATTTGTTGGATCATTACTAACACAAAAATAAACAAATTTGATGCCACAAACATTCACTTTAATTAGGGTAACATGTCTTTTAATTCAGAAAAATGTCACATTTAATCAGAATAACTATCTTGCACTTTTAATAACAATTAATTTGATCAGATTTCTTTAACAAAAAGGTTTATTTTGTTTCACAGGTCAACAGTAATTGGTTAAATGTCAGTCGTGTAAAAGTATGCTGTTTGTCTTCCATGCTGCTCGTCATTTGGCTTTGAGTCGTGAAAACGCTTGTTTTGTTCTCCTCATAAACAAACCTTTTAAATTGGAAATATTCAGGAGACCTCTTTTCAAGCTGGGGAATCCATTTCAGAGCGTTTATTTTTCTCCATCAACTCAACTCCGGTAAGCCATTCCACGCCAGGTATATGCCGTGAATTGAAATAAGCTTCAAATTTACTGGCTGGACTCATTAAGTGATCAGTTATGGTGAAAGTGCTCACACACACTGTTCCTCTAAGATCCAAATAGTCCAGCCCTGCAGCTAATGGAAGCAAAGTAATCCTTTGCATTATGCATTTCAGATGGGTAACGCGTGAAACTGGAGAAAGAGACAGTACCAGCCGCTGGCTAAGTGCAGAATGTTGATAGATATGAGAACTGTAGAGGTCACTGAGAAAATGACATTTGAATTCCTATTGAATAAACAAACACATAGACCTATCTGGAAAATGGCCATGACCTTTGGCATTAGAATAGTTATCATTTTATGCCTTCATGAACAAGTAAAGAAAAATTATATGAATATATTTAGTGGTGTTTGTCACCAGCAATTATTCTTCATTATTTTTGTCTAAGGCTTATTGTTACGCAGCTGGAGGCAGTATTTTTATCTGTTTCATTTTTCATCATAAGCACAAAAACATTTGCATCTCCTTTGGTAACATATATAGATCTTGTATATCATAAATAACTTTTAATGAAGAATTATGATGTGTGTGAGCAAAAGATTCTCTTAGTTGGAATGAAACAATCAGTTAAAGATGCAATTGTTGTTATATAATTCTACAAAATCACCAACTTAGTCTTTTTGCTGAAGCCTTTGTCTGAATATTTACAGAAATCTATAATTTCCTCCTCCGAGTCTTACATATGCTTCAACAGTTTTTTTTAATTAGTTTTAATTTCATGCCAGCTTTTCTCACACTTCAATTTAGACTCGTTGACTTTTCACTCAGTAAACAGCTGGATGCTTTTTTCGTAGCATTACTGAATTTTTTTTTTCTTTCTTTTTCTCTCCCTACAACTGGCATTGAAAAATGTCACAACCACCATTTTGAAGTGTTTGTAGTTACCTTCCACTTGTTTGCAGTGAATGACAACACCAAGTTGGCCCTGATGAACAAATACAAGGACAACATCATTGCCACGAGCCCATTGGACAGCAATCACCAGCAAAACACCCTGCTACCACACAACACATCTACCAGCCAACGCAAACGTCTCTCCAGCAACACCAGAGGTGAGTCACGCCCGTGTTTTCTATAAACCAGACCAGAAAAATTTTACAGACTGATGATGTCAGATAAAGATCTGAATACATAGAAGTTCTGTGTATCGTTCTGAAAGATGTACATGTTTTAATAAAGGTTACAGATTCTTAAAAACAACTTTAGTAGTCAAACTAGGGTTGGAAAAAGTTTTAATGAAAAGTTGATTGGCTTGTTTTCTAACAAATTACACCTCATGTTACTTTCTTTCTAAAACTTCTCTTGTTGGTGCATTTTATGCAGTCTGTAGTCTTTCTGGTATATTTTAACCTTTTATTTTTAGAGTACCAATGCACAACAAAAAACTTTTATTAGTACTGCATTACAAAACACAGTGATTTACCAATAAATAAGGAATTGCTAAAAGCAGGTGATTGGTCAAAACTGTAAATCACAAATATATAAAAAAATGTTAAACTTGTTTGTTCTTTTGTCGAGTGACAACACAGTTTTTGTTCTTTAACTTAAAATGTAAAATGGCAAATCTTAGTGAAGTCTCCTCATTTTGCTAGACTTGTCCAGTTCACATGGGTGCTGTCATGGACCTTTTTGTAATCAGAATAATTTATTTACTATATACATATTGTTACCTTAATATAGACTAAATGACATGAATCAAAACAAGACAACATATCTCTAGGATTTAGTACAGTGGCAAAGACATTAAACATGTACTAGAAAATACTGACTCAAAATAAACATGTAAAGATTTCAAAATAAATGTGGGTAATAATTCTGACCTTCATTGTGATGTACAAATTTAAGTATAGATTTCCAGCTTAACTGGAGCAAAATTTAATATAGATTAAACATGGCAGGCGTGCGATTTTAATCAATTTATTAAAATTTTTAACGCAATAATTTTTCTTTTTTCTTTTTTTTGCATTCATGAGGACAATACTGACCAACTCTGTCAAACAGATTTTTAAACTATCACTTTTTTCAAGAATCAAATAAATGAACCAAACAAATGTTATAGTCATTCAAATGGCTTTCTGTGTCCTTTAGTAGAAATTGAACATCGCTTTTTCTACAAAATGTGCTACCAGTAAGTTCTCTTTCTATTATAAAGCCTGCAAAATGTGAAAGAGCTCATGCACTTAATGGGACCTCTTATATTGACTGAAGGCAAGTGATCATAGCCATTAAATATCAGTTTCTACCCTAACATGTTCATGTCAAATGCTGAATTCATACCTATTTCTTGAGTTGTTCAGTAATTTCCAAATCATTTTAAGCAGTTTCAGCAGGTATGCCATATTTCAAATGTTATTGAAGGTGGTTTATCAAGGATCACAGATGCTTGTAAAGTGATGATTGTTCTCAAAACATTGAAGTGCTAAGGAAATGTTGCATGAATGAAGCGTGAATGTGGAATTTGCCATTTACTTTATTTTTTGTAATTTTATTGCCAATTGTGTTGTACTTGATTTGTTTTCCATCATTACTACTTTGTTGTAACAGTCCATCCCTACTCATGCTCACTTCATGCTCTCCAGGCCAATACTTTGTAACCACAGGCAGGGGAGCACACATTAAAGACAATGGTTACATTTGAGGGAGAAGTGATGTAAGCCAGCAACAACTTCAAGTTATAGATTTTTAGGTAGCCTAACTTTATTCGTCGTTCTAGTGACTTTCTCGTAGCCCAAATAAATCTAACTCTTAATTTATAAGCAAATGAAAAAGGTCAAAACATCTTTAGATGGAGTTATTGAAACTGCTATAATGGAGCAGTTTGTTGCAAACTGCTCCTTCTATTTATTTCACTAGCACTTCAAACAATGTTTTATGCATCATGTCTCACAACAACATGACTATTGAGACTTTTTGGATTTAGAAACATTTGTTTTTTTTGCAATTTATTTATTTGCGTCCAGTTTGGCACAGAGCAACGCCAGATTTAGAAGAGGCAATTTTCACTAAAGCACATTTCAGGTAATACTTCTTAATCAATAATAAATGATGAGAATAAAGAGTGAATGCGTGAAAAATACAAAACAGAAAACCGCAGTGGGCGCTGCTAGCTCCTCCAAATGGCCTTGTTGAAAACTTAAGCCTTCAATGCCCAGAAATCTTCCAGTGTGGTTGGAATTAACTGTAAACAACACTTGTGTTTGCTTTGCCAGTCTGTACAACTTGGTTCTCAAAAGAGAAGCAAATTCTCAGAGACAGGGTTTAACTTGGCATTTGTGATGTATTGAACAAAGAAAGAAACATTTAGGTCCAGGCGATCCATCAATAAAATGTTGTCAGCAGATTAGTCCTTTTCTGAACACAACCAAGAAATACAAGATCTTCACATATTTTTTAAGAAATAAGCCACGCTTAATATTTGATAACTTTTTGAAAATATATCTGTTTAAGTTGGTGCCTCTTGACAATATTGGATTTATAGACTTTGAAGCTCCTTCTTGCTGGTGCCATGCCTTTTTTAATTACTATAAATGTCGAGCTCTGACTAAGAAATGTCTTCCAAGCCCAAGCTGAGGCCCAAGATCTAATGTGTAACAAGTAACTACACTATATTTATAAAAATGTTAAATTACAAATCTCATTTTCAAGTGTACAGAACTTCACATGAAAATATGGACTTCTAATCAGTCTAAGCAATGCACACATGTGGAGGTAGCAAAATCTGGAGAATGCTAGCATGAGAAAGCCACAAACTTAACAAGTTAACTTGCTGGGAGATCGCTTGAGTTAAGATGCACCGCAAAAATATTAATGTCCCTACAACTGTCTCAAATTAAAAGCAAAAACATGCACTGTAGTGTATTTTTATGAGATAGATCAACACAAAGTTGTTGACAATGTGAAGTGGAAAAGGGCCGCTTTACTCTGATACACCTACAAAAACGAAAAGAAAATCCTGTTTAAAAGAAACAGGTGCCTTCAGAAGTTGACTTGGCTCTGACTATAGGAACGCTTTTCTTTAGCTTTGGGTAAATGCATTGCAAGAAAACCTATTAGAGGCTGCGGAGAGCTTGAAGCTACAATGGAGGTTCTCCTTCCAGCAGGACGCAACCCTAAGCATACAACCAGAGCTACAATGGAGGGGTTTAGATCAAAAATGAATTTTAAAAATCAATGTTTATAGTCTTCTGCCCCTCTTAGAAGGACTGAGTTACCTTGAGCTACTTTGTAAAAAAAAAAAAAAATAAAAAAAAGCAGACAAACATTTAGTCATTGGGTATGCAATTCTTCAACAAAAGACTTGCTGTTGTATATGCAGAAAAAAGGTTGTTTACAAGGAAGCAGAGTCTATGCACACCACACTATTCCAACTTGTATTTGAAAAGTATTTTGAAAACAATGTATTCTTATCTTGACATTTCAGTTATTTGATGTTCTGAGTTGGTCTACCACAGAAAATACCAGTAAAATACATTTAATTATGTGGTTTTTGTGTCCAAGGACTTTGGATGGTTTTGCAAGAGACTGTGAATTAATGAGTGCTACTAATCCTAAGTGACCAGCTGCCTCATCTTTCTCAATACACAATTTATTGTACATTTTATCTATATTAATGTGGTGACTCCTCAATATTTGTCAGTTAACTGTTGTTTAAAGCACATGAGTTTTTTTGCATGTCATCAAATATAGCTTATTGTTACGCTCATTGTTAACATGTATTTGACTCTATAAAGTTCAACAGAATATGCTTATTCAGCACAAAGTTAGTTACCAATAACTAAGGCCATGATTACATGTGTTTTTTTTGCAGCAACATTTGGGTAATTTTTTGCAGCAACAAATCTGTAAACGCACAGTCAAATCAAATATGTGTAACTAAACTGATAATTACCGTATTTTCCGCACTATAAGGCGCATCGGATTATAAGGCGCACCTTCAATAAATGGCCTATTTTAAAACTTTTTTCATATATAAGGTGCACCGCATTATAAGGCGCATAGAATAGACTCTACAGCAGAGGCTGCAGTTACGTTATGCATCCATTAGATGGAGCTGCTCTAAAGGGAATGTCAGCAAAACAGTCAGATAGGTCAGTCAAACTTTATTAATAGATTACAAACCAGCGTTCTGACAACTCCGTTCACTCCCAAAA
>CAEFZX010005906.1:0-33662 GCA_903066825.1 Alfaro cultratus | reverse complement strand
ATCTAACTTCTGATTAAGAACAGGGCTGCCCGCACTGACTCGGCTCAGGGATTACGTCACACGCAGCGCCGTGCGCAGTGCCCTAGTGCCTGTAAATTTAATGGTCCAATGAAGGTAATTTAAAAAACAGGACATTTCCTCACTTTCTAAAAAAAAACCGGGACGCCCGGGACAGGACGTGAAATACGGACATGTCCCGGGAAATACGGACGTTTGGTCACCCTATCATTATTGAGAGTAACCCAATAAGCTACTCTCAGCATGAGACTATGAGAAGTAAAGGCAAACCGTTATTTAGAGCCTTCATCAGAAGGTGAGTGCTTCAAGCTAGGTGCATGCTACTAGGCTAGCATTTCCAGAGCGCTAATCAGTCGTATTCCCAAATGCGCAGATAAGGAAGACTCTAGATGTTAGCTTATGCGGTAGTGCTAAAATGGAATCCAATGTGTGTATTAATGCATATTAATGTATATTTGGAGGTTGAACTATTAATGAACAGTTATTTTTTGAGGGAATCTCAAGTATTTGCAAATTCTATGTATCTGGAGGCTGCTGTGGTTCCTAACCTACCCTAGCTAATAGCTGCTAATGACACCACAGTTAGCATCTGCTTGATAGCTTCCTTTTGTCTCTAAACTAAAGGACTCTTTCACATTATTCTAAAGTCTGGATCACATTTGATGATCTATAATTCGACATCTAAAACACTTAGTTTGATACATAATAAAATCTTAATTGTAACAACAACTGAAAGATTAATTTTCACAACTTTATTGGTAGTAGGGACCACCATAGAGGGAGACAGGACTTTAAAAAAAAAAAAAAAAAATCGACTAGCTGGAGTTAAATGTTCTACAGTGGTTGCAGACATTTTAAAACCTAGTTTATAATTTAATAAACATTTAATCTATATATGAAAACATGTAAAACATAAAAAATGAGCAAAAATCTTATTATGAATACTGAGCTGGAGTATATTGCTACATCCAATTTTATGTAAAATTATAACTCCAGTTTAAATCTTTACTCCTCAAATTCAAAATGAAAGCTTACAAAAGCTGAACTTGCTTAAATTGTTAATATTATCCTTTTTATATAGTCTCTAGTTATTTTGTTGTTTAAACAGACATATTATGCATGGGTCTTCTTTTACAAACAGGATTTGCGTGTCTGTGAGTAGAACAGTAAATCTTCAACTCAATGGAATGAACATGGAAACAGTTTTATGATGATTGTGTTACAAGACAATAAGACCATATATAGTACAGTAAAAGTGCATGGAACCATAAAACTAACTGCATTCAGAGTTGAAGATTCCTGTGAGTCTGAATAGAGAGGGGGAGTTTGGCTTTACGTTCCAGCCGGGAGTCTGCTTAGCACGCAATACTGCAAGCAGTATGTGTGTACAGAGGAGTGTGTGCTTCCACCAGTGTGTAAATGTGGGTTTCACCTACAAAATAGAATGATCAAGCAATGCAAAATATATGGTAGGGAATATCTGGATTTCACTAATCGAAAGGGGACAATGAGCAAAAGACAGAAAAATAAGAACTTTTTGTTGCTTTGTGTATTTATTTGAATGTGCAGTCATAACTGTTTTCTATAAATTGAGAGTCTGGTTGTGGTTGCCGGGTGTGACTGTGATGAGTTTTCCACTCAGATATTAAAGCGTGGACATTTAGAGTCTCGGTGTGTACGTTAGTTTCAAAGGGTAGAGTTTTAGCTCGAGGATTTAAAACAGTTAATGTTCTAGGGCTTCTTCACATATTGCTGTATGATATCTTTGTCTGAATCGCTGTTCACCAATCAGCTAACATTTTGTATCACCAAAACAAGTCTGACTTTAGAATAAAGGATCTCTGCAATGTCTCCTGTGGCATTAGGCTTGTCTGGGGTTGAGCTCCAATGGTTCTATCAGGTTGGAACCAGATAAAGACCTTGTGATAAAGACCATGGCCATACATGTACTCACAAACGTAATATTTATGTCAACTCACCAGGACACCTTTAGGTCCAACATCACCAGCTGGTCCAACATCACCCGTCTCCCCCTGAGGAGACAAGAACCATGACAGTGCATTCCACATCAAAAACAATGGTGTTATTATATTCACTGTACATTTTTTGTTTGTTCGTTTTGTTTTGATGTCCTATTAAAATCTTCCAATGTCTTACATCTGGTAGGCAACAATCCTCTATCTATCTGCTTTCTGTAGCAGAAACCTATGTGTTTATTTAGAATACAATATGCACAGAGGAATGCAAATATTTCAGAATTTGGATGAGCTATTTGACAGATTTTTTATTTTTAAGAGAGACTAACATAGACACCATTTCAATGACCTGCTGATTTTATTATCCTTTTGAGCGGCTGAGATTAATCAATCCAGTTGGAAATTACTTAGTCTGGATCGTTTTTGCATGTTGTTGCTCTTTAACATCTGTTAATCCAGTTAAGTAGAATGCAGGTCCAGAAGAACCAAGACAGGAGACACAGATTTACTGCTGTACATCAGCCTCCTTATTCTTCCCTTTCAGTACTGAAAGCATCAGAAGAGAAACCCTAAACTTCTTTTGATTTCACACTGGCACAGAACATAAATGAAAGTGCTGCTGTTGTGTGGTCTTGTTTTATGTTACTGTGACACTTTAAGAAGTTTGACAGAGGAAGTTAACATCCTTTCCCTCCTCGCCACCAAAAGTACTTTAGGGTAAACTGTTCTGATATTTTCAAAGATTTATTCAACTGATGCTGTTTTATTTTTATTGGTGAGGTGGGGATATTAATTTTCCTTATGCTTAAACAACTGGCAAGCTTACACAAGCCTTGTAGGTGATAAATCTAGTGGGAGGCATTAGTGGCAAACAGTAAAAGAGTGTTGTGCTGCTGGACTTTTCTGGCAAAACGAGTTAAATCAACTATGTCCAGATAAAAAGTTATAAAATCCTATATCCTTGTTAAGTGAAACACCTATGTAAATGTAGGACTATAAGTCCAGAAATGCTATCTTGGGCATTACAATATACACTGTAAAAAAAAAAAAAAATGAGTAGGGCACTTTTTTTTCCAGATGAAAAAGGTCAGGTGCTAATGCACTACCTTATCAGCGACCTGCTTGAAGGTTAACCTCTGCTGCAGTCTTAAGCTTTATCCAACCTTTAATAGAATTATGTGGTGTTTAGTTCCATTCATCTTGTCCTTCTCTTACTGATAAGTATCCCCAGAAAAATATGTTGACATAGCTAATGTTTCACAAGGATGAAATTACATGTTGGGGAAGATGTGCAGTCTAGTCTTTATGCCAGAAATAACATTTTGGACGTAGGGGAGTAAGTCATAATTTGATCTTCAGTGGCTTTCATCTACCCACTATTTCATTTGATGAAAATCATGAATCATATCCTCCCACTTCACAGATATGCACTTCTTAGACATGGTCTGTCACATGTAATCTCAATTCAGCACCCAGGTATGACTGAAGTCATACCTGGGAGTATGACTTCAGTCTGTGGAGGTCCTCTTATACTCAATGCGGACTCAACATGGACTCAAAGTGGAAGTCCAAGCAACAAACAATTTTTACGACCATGTTCGCACACTCTGTGTCGCGTAGTAAACTGCTCAGCAGGAAACAGTCTTCCCACATGTCACATCAAACTATTTTGCATGTGACACCAAGCTGATAGTCAGCACAACGAGTCGCAAGGACGCTCAATGTGACTGCCACTCTCTGTCCTGTGCAAACAGAGAGTGCTGTGCGGAGACTGTCGTTATAGACACGTAACTAGCTCACCAAACTTGCGAGTATACACTAGGATTGTGGGAAATAAAGGAATACAATATGTTGCGAGAAATGCAGACAATTGGTGCACTTGACAATGAAATTCCATCTGTGTGCAGAAAGTGCATGTGCAGCCCGCATGGTTCACAGGGTTCGTACAGTACGCCTGAGCATCCAGGAGCCTTTGGAGTTTGGTGGGTGGAATATAGCAAAATATGGAACCTGTTAAGAGGTATGAAGACTTCCAACATTGCGTTATGTTCTTTTGTACACCTTCTTTAACATCAACACAAACTAGGTGAGCAATCAGCAAGCAACGTTCACAGTGAGCAGAAGAGCCATGAAAAAGGCCTATCTGACATTTGCACGCTGCATTTTCATTCTGGAAACGAGGTGTGCTTCCATCAGTGTGAACACACAGAACCCGGAAGCTACTGTCTAAACATTGGTTCAGACATTGGTTTTAGTATCAATCAAAACCACATGGCTGTAATGAAAATCTCAGGGACTTTCTGGGTTTCTTGCACTGTTGGCTATGTCATGAGTTCATATCTGGCAGCAGTTTTTACTGATGCATGGGCACAGCTTGTATGGTGAGTCCTGTGGTCAGAGCTCTTGCAGCAAGCGAGTGGACGGGCAGGCGGCTTGTAAAGACAAAAAAACTAAAGACCACAAACAAATATATTCAAATAATTCCTCAGCAATCTGTCAGACCCCAGAAGTTGCTCAAAGCAAGTTATACTGCTCAGCTATATTTGCTGACTGTTACGATGCAAGAGGTATTTGAAATGGTCCCAGAGTCAACCACAGCATTTCACTGGCACTAGCAATGACCATGTAAAACAAGCTGTAAAATGTATTCTGGAACAACAGGCTTGGAATTCATTTGTAAGTCACATGCCCTCTGGATTCCTTCAATGTTCAACCAGATTGTCATTCTGTTAGGTTGCCACTCAGTTTTAATTTACCATGTCTCAAGGTCAAACTGCACTAAATACTGGTTTGTTCTCATTTGATTAAATTGTCATTATCAATTCTATTCATTTCAAACTAAAAAGCCAGACAGAAAACTTACAGCCATCCCCTACTGGGATGTCAAAAACAGTTATCCATTTTATACAAGTTTTGCCACAATCAAGATACAGCCTGTTTATTATAAACATTGCTCTCGCTCCTTCAGAGCAATATTAGAAGGCAATAAAAGTACCTTAGTATGTTAGCATTGTAGAAAGTAAAAGGTATGATTCTCCATCAGATTCAGCACAAACATGAACTCTTTATGATAAATGGTGGCAATGGTGGTAGGGGTTGGTCCTGTAACTGTTAGGCTGCTGGTTCTAATCCCCATTTCATCTGTCTCAGTCGTAGTGTCCATGATTAAGACATCTCACCTGTCTTGCCTGCTGGTGGTGGTCAGAGGGCCCCCGGAGTTCAGGTAAATCATCATCAAGAAATAACAAGAACAACTTGGCCCAGATGTACATATGTATATCTGCCTAGATCAGGCTGTACTCACAAATTGATTGACTGTGAAGAATGAGACTAGAGAAAGAGGACACCGGTCACCATGACTATGGTGTAGGAGGTACAAGCTTCAATAGCTGAAATGGGAGAGACTCTGCAAACTACATCTGTTGCCCAGGTTCTTTACCAGTCATTTTTTTATGGGAGAGAAGCAATGAGAAAACCACTGCTGAAGAAAAGTCAGATAAAGTCTGGACTACAATTTGCTAAAAGACATGTGGGAAACTGCGGTTAAGTAGAAGAGAGTTCTTTGGCCTGATGAAACCAAAAATGGAGGTATGTGGTCCTTAGACAAGATGCTATATTAGGCAGACACTGAACAACACCACAAGCACACTGTCCAGATCTGTGAAGGCTTGTAAAAATTAAAGGTAAAGTGAATTAACAGAAATCCAGGAAAATCCTTGAGGATGGTTAGTTTCCAACTGGCAGAGATGTAGATTCAGAGAACATTTATTTTCCACCAAGACAATGACCCAAAGCATCCAGCTAAAGATACATAAGGGCAAGAGGGAAACATTTGTTAACTTTATGTTAAATACTTCTATTAATTGTTACATTAAAGAAGTTTTTGGGAGGGGAAATGTTGCAAAAGCAATACAAAGTGAAAAATATCCAGTGTTGAGTATATTTTGTAGACTGTGGTAAAAAAAAAACTCAAAAGCTCTCCTGCAGCATGTCTAAGTCACAGCCACTAGATCCTCCTCGGTGATTCCTAAGCTTTATCTCACCATAGTGTTGTGGTTATGCCCCATGGTCACCTACAAACTATTTGTGCCCAGAAAAGCCACTTCATGGAAGCCAGGAATAAGCCTTATCAGATTCCACAACCAGTTCAACTGGATCCCACAGACATTAAAGAACAGCAGCTCACCCCCATCACACAACATCATTCCAAGAAAACATCTTCTCCCTGCAACCACAGGCTGGTTTGTTCCCTTACTCATTCATAATTGTCCCCGGCTGTTTATCTACAAATTGATTTTGGAAGGAAAAGTCAAAGCAAAGTTTATTACCGCTATTATTAGGATTTTATATGGCAGACCAACAACATGATTTTGAAGTGAAAGACTTTTAAAAATGTTTACAAAATTGTAGTACAAATCAGAAAAAGTCTAGCTTTCATTTGTAATTAGCAATCTCTACGATGAAATTTGGTGGTAGAAGGACCATGCTATCAGGAAATCTTTTTTGTGAGCACTGGGAAGCTTGCCAGAGGTACTGGGAAGACGGACGGAGATAAATACAAAACCAATCCTGGAAGAAAATCTGTTAGGGACTCCAAAAGGCTTCAGACTTGTGCAGAGGTTTACCTTCTAGCACAGGGGTCTCCAACTCTAGGACCGATATCCTGCAACTATTAGATGTGTCTCTGCTTCCACACACCTGAGTGAAATAATCAGGGCATTAGCAGGAATATGGAGAACATGACAATACTAAGAATGTAATTAAGCCATTTGATTCAGGACTGAATCAAATGGCCCCAGGGGGCACATCTAAAAGTTGTACGACATTTACCCTGGAGGACTGGAGTTAAATGCCCCTGTTCTACTAGAACAACCATGAACATACAGCCAAAATCACAAAGGAAGGGATTACAACAAGAAAGTTAAAGTTTCCTTTGGACCATTGTGTTAGTTTTAACGTTTGTGTTGAAGTTATAATGCATTGTTTTGAATTATCTCCACGTATTTGTCATAGTTGTTTCTTAATGTTACCGCTCATTTCTTGTAGGCTAACCCTTTGTGTATGTATTCAATTAATTGCTAGGTCTGTTTTATGTTATACTTAGCCACGTTTGTCTTGGTTGACAAGATTTCCTTTTTCCAGATTTTTGAAAAATTAGCTTTTCCATGGATTTTTGTAAACTATTTTGTGCTAAATGTAAACTGATTTTTTTATTTCTGTACCTTTGTCCTTGGGCCTTACCGTTTGTTTGCCTTACCGACAGTTGGGCTGAAAATAAACCCACGCTGTCATTTAAAAATCATGTCATGCACCACTTCCTGCTGTTCTATCACATAAAATCTTAATAAAGTGCTTGTGGTTGGTATGTGAGAAAACGTGGAAAGGGTCAAAGGGTATTAACACTTTTGCAAGGTTTGGTTTTATTGGAACCAAGTTAGCAACAATAAAGCACAGTAGCGGGAAGTTGTAATCAGACACACTACTTTGTGTTCCTTGGTTTGACCTGTATTCTTCATTGATTGTTGTGTCCAACTTGTCTTGTCAGGCAGTTACTGTGTTCAAGCTTCATTTAAGGAACAAAACCATTTACAGGCCTCAACTGTGACATTTTAGAGCTTGTGGCAAATTAATTACTGCCTTGCTTGATCCTTGCTTTGAAACAATGTTCCAGACACAAAATATATTCAATTGTGGCTCCCTACAGGCTTCTGTTTTTTTTTAGAAGCCTGTATTTTTTTATTGTCATTTGTTTTTAGAACTTAAGCTCCCAGATGTGATGATGTTCCAGTTTTTAAGAGGACGTAATCGTGGACGGGGATTAGTCTGCCTTCACACAAGGACAGCGTCACACCAACTTCTCTGGACTTGTCTATTTTCTCCTGTTCTAGACATCCTGAGATTTATGTCCTGTTGTCATTTATTGGGTGGTGGTGGGCGTCTCGGCTGTGTAATTGTGAGGTCTGCTACTCGCAGGGCTTTATATGTGCGTAGTGCGGTGAGACACTTCAAAAGAAAACAGACTCTAATTCAGTTGTTTCCCTCTAACAAACATACTGAACGCTGCATTTAACATTACAGAAGAAGAAGTTCTGTGTGCAGAAGGCTTAAACAGAGACACAAGCCTCATGGTCATATTTGAGGACGTACAGAGAACACAGATTAGTTCACGTCGGTAATGTAAGAAAAAAAAGCCATCATTGAATAAATTGTGAGTTTTGTCTGACTGATCAATTCAAAACTTCCTTTTCTGGTCAAGGAATAGTTTTTTGGTTAATCAGTAATTGGATTCATGCTTCCATAATACTTATTCTGAATTTTGATTTAAATGCTGCATCTGAAATCAAGACCAAAAGGATCAGAGAGAAAGATCAGTGACCAGCATCCCTCCCAACCCAATAGGGACAAGGGTGTACAGAAAATGGATGGATGGATGAGGAAGAGCAGTGGTGATTATGGTGTGAAGCCAAACCCCAAGCACAACGTATATACCTCCTTTTTGCTTCTTCGAGATGCTACAATTTGGTGGTCTAACAGCAGCTTAGAGTTAAGCTGAGTTTTATTTTTAGGTGGCCTCTGAAGTCTCTCGCAAATTGCAAACACAGAGGTTAAAGATAACCCAACATTGACTTTCACTTGCTTCGTTTTGATTTCCATCGTTTGTCTACTATAGTACTTTGGTCCTGTCGGTGTATAAAGTGCTTTATAAAGTTGGTATGGTATGGTCTGCACAAGTTGGTAATTTTCTTGATAGTAGGTCATCATTCAGGGGTTCAAAAGCTAGGTTCTCATTTTAAACACTGAAACCACTTACTGTTCTCACAGATGACAATTATACATTTCTTGATTATAGAGAAGAAATGCGAAATGGTATCATTGTCACATCAAACTTCACGCCTCCCCAGTTAAGCTTCTCCTAATCACAATTGCAAACTCTGATAACAACAGGCCTAATCATTCATCAAAGTTATATTTTAATCTTCACTGCCATGTCACTCTCTTGTTTGCTGGAAATTTGCCTTATTGTGTGGATGCTAAAATGGACCAGCACAGTGATTAGAGACCACAGTGACAGCCTGAAGCCTAGCACAGTTTATCTAACTGTAGGCCTCATTAACATGCAATGGAGCTGTCACGGATGACAGAGAAGAAATCTTTTACGGTAGGCCGGAGATGTTTCCCCGGGCGACCACACCGCATGCTAATTTGGTTCACATGTGGATCTTTATTTTGTTGCCTTATTATCACTGGCTGCTCACTCCCTGCAGGCTCTGTGAGAATTGCACTTCTGCACTGCAGCATGAGCAGAACTGTAGACGTCTCTTACTTACTTCAAATATTTAACTCTATGCTAACTGGGGAGTGTAGAAAAACTTCCTTGGGTCATTAGAATACCCAGATTCCCAGAAAAAAAACAGCCTATTGAGAATATGAGCTGTTTGTTGTGCTGGCTGGAAAGACTTGTGGACGCAATCCGACTGTTTAGCCGCTGGTTGGGGAAAGCAGGAGAAGTCATTTCCATTAGCAGAACATAGACTTTATCTATGTTCTGCTAATGTTGAAAAAACACAATTTCATAAATGTGGTGTTCCCATTGAATAAGAAAAAGTTAAAATCACATAAGTCATTAAAAACCTGCTGTGCCATCTTCCTTGCACCACTTTCTGTCATCTTTGGCTTTTCCACCAGCATTAACAACCAGTTGTTGATCACATAACAATATAAGTATTATAATATCATATATTATATTATTGAGTTAAAACAATGTCCTGCATCTTCCTGAAAGAGTAGTTTCAGTTTATCAATTGTACTTACATATTTGCATTAGAAACTAAGCCAAAAATATTTTTAGTTTTTATCCAAAAATAAGATTTTGTGTTTTTACAGTGTAGGACATTTTAATGCAACTTTTTGTTGTTTGTTTCAAAAGATTTAATACCAAGTACTGCTTCTTTGCTGTTGTTTTTTTTCTAACACACAGTTAGCAGCAATTAGTTATCATTCTGTATTAACTTCACTTCATAGAAACATACACACACAAACGCAGAGAACAACATCAACGCAGCTGTTGGAGCAGAACACTTCCAGATTCTTGGGGAAAACAGTTTGTCATGATAACAGGAAGAATTTAAAATTACTAAGTGAAAGTTGAGTTCAGAGAGGACTGTAAATAGCATCACACACTTGTTTGTTGGTGGGCGTGCTCACATGCTTGCAGATGTGTGCTTGTGCTCTCTCATTTAGCTCGGGCGAAGTTACCACAGGAGGACTTCTCATGTAAC
The DNA here is from genome assembly GCA_903066825.1 of Alfaro cultratus. Classification (NCBI taxonomy): domain Eukaryota; kingdom Metazoa; phylum Chordata; class Actinopteri; order Cyprinodontiformes; family Poeciliidae; genus Alfaro; species Alfaro cultratus. The sequence goes on along the minus strand of CAEFZX010005906.1, from coordinate 23,389 downwards.
CTATAGTTCAGTCTCACTCTGATCATGTGGTATTAATGAGTGACAAGCTCGTTTTTTTACGGGATGACACTGGTGTTTTGTTCTTCCATAGTTTTTTTTTAACAAAATAATATTGTTAACTTGTAAGAGTTTAGCTACTAATAATGGTAAATTTCCTTTTCCCCAGAACCCAAAAGACAAAAATATGATAAACTATTTTTGCAGAAGCTCTAATTTTGGGTCGAACTACATAATTGTCAAAACAATGTTTAAAGATGTAGAGATGCGTAGCAACGTGACGTGACACGTGGAAGATCCCGCCTTCCAGCTCCCTGATGGAGGTTAAAAATCTGCTTGTTGATGATAGTTTGCATTGGTTTTAGCAGACAGGTTGTCAATGTGAAGCTCTAAATCTTAAATGTACATGTGATATAAAAGAAAGAGAGATGCAGTTCTTTGCTACTATTTGTCGCCATTATGGCAACTAGATGACGAGGTCCAAGAGTGTCACATTTCACAGGTCAGGAAAACGTTTTTATTGGGAACAAAAAAACGAGGGAGAGGGAAATAGGTCAGTTATGCTAGCTTGACTATGACAAACGTAACTGAGATGTGTTAGCTAATCAACCACTGCTGTGTTCAATCACTTAATAATTACAAAATAAACATTATGCCCGGAAACATAAAACTGTAACGGACTGAATGTTCTGGTCTTTGTGTGGGAAAGGTTTATGCACTTTTTGGTGTTGAATCTTGATACACTAGTGGAGCAGTGTAGATGCTGTTGCAACTTACTCCTATAGCAATAAGTTGCTACGGCAATAAGTTGCAATTAATTTTTTTGTGTGTGGCATAGTCAACAGAGAGCAAAAAAAAGAATACGAGTGGTTTTGAGTTGTTCTTCAATGGTTTTTCTGCATTATTTTCTTTTTGCTGTGTTGCCCTCCAATGTTCTTCGCATGCACAAAATTGTAAACTATAACATGCGACGTGTCTATACATTCACATATATGTTATGTTTTTATCTGTGCATCTCACACTTCTTCTGAATTAATTTTTTTAAGAGATAACATTATGTTATATAATTGTCTGACTAAATTTGAGTTGTCTTCTGAAAAGAATTACAAGCCAAAATAATCCAAGTCACTACAGTAAACATGTACACTCTATATTATGTCCAATCTAGACAAACTTTTCTATACTGACCTTCTGTCCTGTCAGCCCTGCTGCTCCATCCATGCCTGGTGGTCCTGGTTCCCCCTGGTTGGAGAACAAAAACGCTGTTAGATACGTCCAGCTCTGTGAAACTAGGCTAGATATATGGAGGGCTAAAAGAGACAAAATTGAAAAAATACATCAATAAATAGATGATTAAATGTACCATCAAATAAATATATTTAATCAAATGTTTAAATAATTTATTTAATAGGCAATTAAATTATTAAATGTGCCATTAACTGATTAAAATACAGTACAGACCAAAAGTTTGGACACACCTTCTCATTCAATGAGAATGAAAAGGTGTGTCCAAACGTTTTGTCTGTACTGTACATAAATGTAATAACCAATGTAGATAATTAATTAAATATGTATTTACTTATTTTATGGTTCTGGTTTTTTCACCATAAATAATTTTATCGCTCGACTTCAGGCACTAAAGTCGAGGGGCGGGGCTACAACACTGACAAAATCCACTTAGCCTGATTTTTTTAGAGCTATGGATGTAATGTAAGATTACATCCAGCTTAAATTTTTTTGTCAACACTATGTAAGATTTTCATAAGATTCCCCATGACTTTATCAAGAGTTGTTTGCTAATTGTAAGTTCATGAAAGTCCTCCATTAGTGGAGCTCAACAGATCGGTTTAAGCCCCGCCCATGAACTTTGATGGGTGAGTTTGACACAGGCAATTATTTCATACTGATGCTTTTTAATGACCTTCAATAAATTCATTTTCTAATAAACATTTTTTAAGACATTTAATTAATCTTTTATTTATTTCATGGTACATTATTACAACTATTGATTTAATGAAGTATTTATTTTGTTTTTGTTCCTTTTAACTCTCCATATTTTAGACTCTAACATCAGGGGGGTTTGCCTCTCCAGTGTTCTTCTATTGCATTACTTAAACACATTTACTCAAAATATTAATATTTATGCACGTTTGTATCTTAAAAGTGCTTCTGCTTCAGTTCAGCTTCTTTGTCAGACCAGCTTAGCCATACCAGTTAATGCTGCTTTTTTTTCTTTTTTTTTTTGCAGAAAATGCAATTTTGTTTAGTTTAGCTTCCATTTTTTAAATAATTATTTAATCTCACCTTAAGACCAGTTTGTCCTACAGGTCCTGGCTCACCTCTCTCTCCAGGAAGTCCCTGGACAAAAGGAATAAAAAAAAAAGAAATACAGAAACCAACAGACTTTTATGGTGAAGTGCATCATATATATATATATATACAGTATATTACATAATAATCAGCAACTTTAAGAACATGAGCTACAACATGTTTTTAAAGCAGCAATCAGTATATGTCCTCAAATGCCATCATCAAAGTCATTGACATCAAAATCATTGACATCAAATATGCTAATGAATACTCCAGTTATTAATAATCAAAGGCAACTCTGAACGTAACTTGGAAGATTGATTGACCTGTGAAGACACGGCTGTATAAATTGACTAAAGGTAAACGTGCTGGTGTTAGATGTGTGTTTTGCTTTTGGCAGAGCAGTTTTTCTGATTCACGACAGAAAACATTTGTTGTGAATAATTTCTACTCAGACAGAATCCGTCCGGTTTGAAGAGATGTTGGCGCTGCCAGAAGACTCTGGGTTTGCCAACAGAGTTGACTGAGGTAGCAGAACAACTTGAGATTTCTGATGTGTTCAGCAGGTGACTTCAGAATTTCTTTTTTTTTTTTTTTTTTTGCCGATGTCATTCACTACAGCAGGAATGGTTAAATTCTCAGTTGTTGGGTGATCATTAATAATTGATGGAACTACTCCTAACATATCAAACATAACGTCATGGGGAAAGCAGAGCTTTTTATCCTCTTTGCTTTACATCTACGATTCCATTATTTTCTGGTTTCTGGTTCACTTTAGGAGGAACGTATCTGGATTCTCAAACCTCCTGTTGATGTTTGAAGTTGAGGTTTCCCTCGTAAATTCCTGCTGAATTGCAGCAAACCTGTTTTTCAATGGACTTCCACCTTGATAACTCCTGTTGTTTGTTTTGTTGTCGGTTCCGAGGTTGAAGAGGGGACATCTGGGCTCTGATGTGGCCACGCTGTTTTGTCTAAGTGCAGGGTTCATACTGTAAAGGTTACCTCAGACCTAAAGAATGGGTTGTCATGGTGCCGAGTCATTGTCTATCAGTCCTTTCATTACTTTGAATCATCTGTAGGGTTGTCTCATTTCCAAATCCTGCCTTGACCTCAACATTAACCTCAAGTCTGTGAATCTTTGCTTCTATCACTTTGGTTCTCTGGAGAAGCTTATCAAAGTCCTTGGTGGTGAACAGAGGCGTTCTTTGCTTTGGTCAGAAAATAAGTCTTTAAATTTGAGGTAATACAGTTATAAAGGTAGAAACTGAAAACATAACTACAATACCTGGGTATGTTAAATAAATTTTTGAAAGGCAAAAACTATCAAAGGCAGAAATAAAGACGAGGCCAAAAGAAGTTCAGCTTCCTTCAAAAGTGTTACAAAAGCAGAAAGACATTCCTATAAAACCTTTTCCTGACTCTTCATGTCTCACCTGTGGTCCTATTGGTCCAGGTTCTCCAGTTAGACCTGGTTCCCCTTGGTCTCCCTGGGCGCAAAGTGAAACAAAGCATTGTCAGAACTATACAACAGATTTAACAAGAAAAAAAAAATACAGTGTCATGTACTTGCCTTGTTACCTTTAACACCAGGCTCTCCTCTTAGTCCTTGGGGGCCTTCTTCACCCTGCCCAGCAGACAGACAATCATTCAGTCCAGAAACTTCAGTTAGAGGGGTCCCACACTAGTGGTGCTGTATGTTTGTATGCACAGACATATGTATGCATAGATGGATGGATACACACTATATTATTATTTCCTTGGAACAAATACAACTATTTTCAAATGTAAGCCAAGACATCACAGTCAGTTTTACCTGATCACGACGTTTGGATTACCAAATATGTCCTCTTAATATGCTAGATATATTCATTAAATGTTAACAACTTTTGCTATAACTCGGGTTTTTCGTCAAGTTTGCATGGCAACAAATATGGTTAAAAAGTCAGAATGCAGCATCAGTAAATGTTTTGGTTCATTAGAATATGACTAGCTATCCAACAAAAATCCAACAGTATTTTAAAAATCATAAGTTTCACCTGTTTCACTGTAGCTTTTTGACTGTAGACAAATTAAGAAATATACTTTGGCTGCTTTTTCCAGGAATGTTTTGGCTCTTGGTATTGGGCAGTTATTATGTTTTTCTATGTGTTTTTGATGGTGTAACAACAGTTTTAAGGGCAAAAGGAAAAAAAACTCATGCCAAACAGTACTAAGAGGGTCAAAGTTACTCCGTTTACAAACTCAGCCAAAATGGGACATTTTCATTCCACATTTTCTTTGATATTCTAATGACAAAAACCTTTTAATTTGGGAAGGAAATCAGCTGTTTTGAGAATTCAGTCAATATAGAGTATAGCTTACATGAGAAAAGACAAAAAGAGAGAATAGGGATTAACAATCAATATGCTAATTTGTGAATTAGCATAATGTCTGTTATTTTGCTAATCATAATAAACACATGAGACCTTCATGTTGGAGCTGGTAAGTTAGTTGAGGATCTTTCAGTGCTGTGAACATAAATTCATTAATCTTATCCTGGCTAAACTAAATTTAAAAACAGGTTTTTTGCTCGGATACACTGGCAACAAGCTACCTTTAGCATAACACCTTAGTTAGCTGATGCAGGACGACAAGCAGTGGTTTAAAACTTATATGTTTAGCACACTTTTATTATTGTTATTGTTTTAACGTGGGAACAAGTTTGGACAATTACTGTAACTTGTTCAGTAATTGACAATAATGGTGATGTTGAGGATTTTATTTTAACATTGAAGCAACTACCAAAGATCTCTTCAGCATCAGTCCTATAAAGGCACATCAGAATTTGGAATGTCACTGAACGTGTACTTGTTTTTGTAATTAAAGTCAACAGTTTACATCAACATACATTGAACAGGGCAATATACTCTATTGCTGACATTCATTTTTGATTATTTTATTAGCTATGACTTATAGCAAATTTAGAAACAGGCTGAGTATGCTATGTCCATATGTTTGCAAGGAATCTCCTCTAACCACAATCAAAACTCATAAACATAAAGTAGAACAGCATTACTTTTATCCCTGGAAATCCAGGAGGGCCGGCGTCACCAGGTCTACCTCCTTTACCCTGAGAACAAAAACAAGTTGATATAATTTTCATCACATTCATTCAGTATATGTCCTACAGAATGGAGGGAGCAACCTGAGGAAAACAATTGTGACGAAAGTGATCAGCACTTACAGGCTTACCATCAGGTCCTGGTGGTCCTTCCCTCCCTTTTTCACCTCTGAAACCCTGTAGCATTAAAAAATATCATGTGATTGGCAGAAATACTCATGGACCACAGCTTTATTTTGTCAGCTACGCTATGAGTATGCCTTTAGGAACCTACCATTTGCCTGTCAGTCAGTTATTATAATGTTGTTGTACGTAAGTCCAACAACATTTTATGTGAATTCATTGACATTAAGCTTGGGGTAAATATTCTTCTCCATAATTACTATTTCTTGGTGTTTTCATGCTAAAGCAATCAAAGCAACATTGTGTGTTCAGTAAAGAAACCATATATTGGAAAATACATATTTCTTTACCAATATAGTTGAATATAGTCGTTCCAATAACTTCCATTGCCACATCAAAAACATACGGGCTTTTATAGCATGTCGTTATTTTTGGATATATGCATTAAACAGTGAAAATAAAAATTGAGAAAACTCAGCCGCCTGTTTCTGGCTGTAAGTTTGAAAACGGTACAAATAAGTGTGAGGCATCTGCTTGGGCCGCTCTCATTTTCACTGAATGAACAAAGAATCATCAGAAGAGGCTGATTACAACCGAACCTCATCACAGATCATTAGTGGAAAGCAAAAGAATGTCTTGATATGTTTAGTTTTATTTTTGTTGCATGATACGCTAAAGCCACATCAACAGCCATTGTACATTTCCCCATTTCCTGGTTTTCATGTGTCGTGGGAGTTTTTTTGTTGTTTTTTTTTTGCCTGTTTTCATACAGCACACAACAGGAAATTAGAATGTACCATATATAGTATATGATGTGGGGAGACTATAATTGTTTAATCAAAAAAGTGGAAAAGAAACAGCATTGTCAGAGCCTGATCTCTTTGTTTATACAGCCTACACACACACACACACACATTTGATTTTGTTAGAAGGGTAAATGTGAGGTCATTCATCAAGCGCCTCTGTGTTTGTTGGTGTATTACCATGCGTCCCGGTGGGCCACGCTGCCCTGGTGGGCCGAGTGCACAGTTGCAGTCTTCTTCTTCTTCTTGTTCCACGGTGGCTGTTCGATTCAGCGGACACTGGAGGACAAGGAAACGTTCAGACAAATCAGCCACATTTCAGCAGCTAAGCATTCTAAGACTCTGCTCTTGAAATGTCTTTGTTGGAAATGTGATGAAAGTTTTTAATCATCATATTTCACAAGTGTAAATACCCATTTTGGTCTTTTAATTATTTATTCAATAGTGCCGTTCTGTAGAGTGATAATACAAAAATCCTAGTTTTAAAGGCAGCACACTCACCTTTTCCCACAATTAAAATTGGATTCATTTTATTTTTTGTTCATTTATTTAAACTTTTCTATATGCAAGTCAAAAAAAAAAAAACTAGTACAGAAATAGATAAACATTCCTGCCAATGGCAAGAACACAAAGTGTAGAAAAAAGCTTATACCTTCACTTTGCTATACATAAAGCACCATCATCAGAATTGGAAAAAGTTCCTATTACTGCATGTTTTAAATTGAACTATTGAGCACTTCCCATGATTTCTGGATATCATTTTTGTGCTGCTCCAAATGATTGTGATAGTTCTCGTTTTTGTTTTGTCTAATGACATTAGATCTATATACTGTAACTTCTACTTATTTTCAGCAATGGTTTTTTCTGTTTTAAAAATTGTTGATGCTTTTTTACGTTGTGAATTTGTCTCTCGCTCCGCCACTTGAGATGTAAAGGGGCAGTATTATGCGTATTCCACTCACATAATGTAATTTTATAGCACAATTAAGTATATATGTTGCCTTCAGTAATGTAAATGTTATAGAGCTTTGGAAATGATAAAGAGCCTGCTGCACTGAACCCCACTGAAAACCTCCTGGTTCTTCCACCAAATATTGATTTCTGAACTCTTCCTGAGTTCAAACATTAGTATTGTTGTTTTTAAATAAATATGAACTTATTTTCTTTGCATTATTTGAGGTCCGAAAGCACGGCATTGTTTTTGTTATTTTGACCATTTCGCATTTTCTTCAAATAAATACTAAATTTTTGCTTGGAATTTCTGAGACATGTTGTAAGTAGTTCATAGAATAAAATGAACAATGATCATATTACTCAAATATATACCTATTAAAAGTAAACTCAGACAAACTGATCATTTTAAGTGGTCTCTTCCAGAGCTGTATTTATTAAACAAGACTTAAAAGAACTTTGACTCCGTAGGCTTTAAAATCGGGTCTCTGTCTCTTTAAGAAACTCTGCTTCCAGGAAGTCATCACAACCTGGCTTCTCCATTAACACTTCAACAATGTTTTTACCAGTGTTGCTCTCAGAAGTAGCTCTTATAATACGTTCAGCAGATGTGCAGTTCCAGCAGGTGTTTGCTAATTGTTGCTGGCTAGTCTGAAGGAGTTGAGTGGAGGAGGGCTGCTTTGTGAGGTGGAAGCTTGGAAACTGCAGCTCAGAGGAGGAGCTTCGTCTCGAAAACAGATATAAGGTTCACCCAGGTGTTTAGCACGGCTGAATGGTTGCCATGGGAAACTAAAGGATTTCTCAAACATGCATGAGAGAATCAAGACACTAGGTATGTTTCATATGACAGGATAACATTATAACACGATGAGAAGCTAAAAAAAAATAGATTTTTACTTTGGCCTTACTTTGACCTTTCTCACCTGTTCAAATCACTGAATACTAATGTTGTGACCACAAAAACACAATTAACTATAAGTGGTTATAACAAACATTAACCACAGCAACTGTGATGCTCAGAAACATAGTAGATTTTCATTTTTACTTGCTCTTACTTTTCCTTGTGATTTTTGCAGCGGATAAGTTTTATCATAAAGCCTTCTTAGTATTCATTTAAAAAGTATCAATGCCTCTAGCAGCATATACGTCTCTCCGGTTTTGTGCTGCTAAGTCTCCTTTGATTACATAGACAACAGCTCTGACCTGCAAAGCTGTACAAGAAGTTAAGCACAGTCTACTTCTTTTATGTGATTCTATTAAAAGCAGTCCTGAAATACGTTTACATGAATATACTGGGTCAAATAGAAAATTTGTTCTTAACTGTACCTCATATTTTTCCAAATATGTGCAGAAACCAAGACTTAAATGACCAAAATGGAAATTCGAGGCTTCAGAACAGAAGTCAACAAACCAATAAGTGATGTCACCGTAGCGACATCCAAGTCTCAGCGGTGCTCAGTTATGAAGAAAAGCCCAATTAAAATGCATGAGGAAAGGGAAAAAAAATCGGCCTTACCCTTTCATCATCCTGAGGACAAAAGAAAAAGAGAAAAACACACGCATTTTATATATTCAAACTTCCTGTGTGCAACTTTCATATATTTGAGGGATGAAAATGGCAAACAGCTCACCACAGAGTAGATTTCACAAGCAGTTTCTCTCTCGCTCTGGTGAGGATCACAGTACAGACGCAACTTCTGGATCTCCACCTGGACCAGCAGAGCAGGAGAAACACTCAGAGAAAACCAGACTGAGCCAAATGACTGGACGGACGAACACAAAGAACTGCTTAATAGAAAAGACAAATACAAATGATACATGCTTAGGCCTGTCACAATAAGAAATGTTGCTGGACGTTAAATAGTCCCAGAAATAAACAATAGGATTGTTGTTTTGAGATCATTTTCATGTAATATATTGATAATTTCGTAATACTGTAGGTTCAGCCTCTCAGACACCAACAAACTTAAACTTTTTAAAGAAAACTTAAAACAGGAACTAAATATCCAGGATACAACACAACGACCAAAAACAATAAATAAAATGGGAATGAAAACCAAGCAAAACCCAAACCATAAAAATACAACGGCTCATGAAGTCTTTCTAAACTTTTTGCCAAGTCGGCCAAAATCAGTCAAAAGAATTATAGGTAGAAATTTGTGTTTTGTTTTTTTTTTTTAAATTGCAAATCCAAAACTTATAAAGGATTTTGCGCATTTGCTGTATTAATAAAAAGGCATTTAGAAAGTGACCCAAAAAGTATTTGGGTCACTTTCTTTCAAACTGCCAAGTTTGAGAATTTTTTTTTCCCACTAAAAACAATTTTATTTTCAGTAAAAATCTTTGGTCAAATGTTGTTCTACTTACTATAAAAGTTTGGTTGTAAAACGAGAAATACTGAATGTAAGACAATGATGTCAGGAATAATGACCCTGATAACAAATAAAAACTTTCCGTCTTCTTGAAGCAGCTGTGCTGGATGGGTCAAATCACTTTTGATGCAATTTTGAAACAGTTGGGGTTCCCACAAAGTCCAACCAAGGGCCAACAGAAAGGGCCCGCCTTAACTGGGGGTTAAAGTTAATAAGAAATTGTCGCATACCGGCACGGTGACCTGTGACCCCCGCTTCTTAGCAATCTGAGTCTTTCCGTTGATGTAAATGGGCTCCACGGGCTTCAGCGTGATCTCTTGGATCAGTTCGTCGTCTAGGAAACTGACGACATGCTGAGGGCTCACCAGAATCTTCAGCTGATGCCATTTCCCATCATACAGCGTCTGTGAAAGAATAGGAGTCAGACCGATACCGCCATTATTTCAAGATTATCCCTAATGGCGCATTAAAGGTGTATAAACCAAGCAGCTGAAACGCAGCTTTGTGCGACCATCTGCTCATTAACCAAGTCGAATGTGGAAACACTTTGGTTTGTGTTCATTTTTCTTTCTCTCAGCCTTCCGTTGGCTGTCCATCTGTTGGCTGTTTTACATGTGTGCACATGGGTTTCATCTCATGTAATTTTGCTCACAAATCCACAAACATGTATTCCCAAAATGATCCACAAATAGGGAGCCATTAGGAGCGGAAAAGTTCTTCCTTTTTCCATCACAAACCATTTTTAAAACGCAGAGAGGAAGGAAGAAACAGAGTCTCTGTTGTTCCGCTTGGATTATAAGCCACCATTTCCACAGTGACTAATGACAGGCTTCCCCATTGTGTCTCACAAAAACAAAATTAGATCCAACAGGAGCAAATACAAACAAGCGCATGAGTGCCACACTGTTCCTCACCTTACTTTGAGGTGTAGGAGTGCTGGGTTGGAAAAATCAACCTCCAGCAGGCCTTTCACAAACAGAGTCAGGCTCCAACTGCTGCACAGCCACAGACCTCTTTCCACTGCGCAAGTGGTCCAGAAGACGAAACATTTTCTTTAAGCATCTTCCCGGCTGCTGTCACATCCCATCTTCACCAGTTCAATGGAGGATTGAAAATAGCAGTGCACCGTCGTGTAAATAACTGCTATTTTTACCTCTCTGGAAGTCGCAGCAGGGAGGCTTGTTTATAGCAGGTACAAGGAAGGAAGACTGAACTTTGGAGAAACCGCCTTCTGACACAACATGTCTTTTTGGACAGTAGAGCAGCACATTAGCTTCTGCAGCGCCGCTTTAGACAAACACACCTTTTGTGCTTTGTGAATTAGTCTCTTGTGCTACCTTTTAAGATTTAAAGGGGCAGTATTACGTGTTTTCCAGCCACACAGTGTAATTCTATAGCGCAATCAGGTATATATGTTCCCTTCTGTTACAGAAATGCCATATATATTAAACATGACTTAAAAGTAGCTGCATCCAAGTTTTACACCACTAACTAAAGCGCCTGATATAGTGCTGTAAAATATACGGCTACTGGACTCCAGAACAATGTCTAACCATGCCTCTGTCTGGTTTACCAAGCGTCAGTCTGGGTTTAGCAGAAAACAGGTGGACAATACTTAACAGACTACATTGTGTCAAAGGCAAAGCATGATGTAAAAAGAATCATGATGTGGGGTTGCAGTTTTTTTCTAAGGAGTTGGGCTTGGTCGCTTAGTCACATGAAAGTTCTAATGCAGGGGTGACAAAGTTGGTCCTGGGGGGCCGGCATCCTGCATGTTTTAGTTCTCTCCCTGGTGGTAGAAACAACCTTTCAGCATGTCAATGTTCTTCTTAGGCCTTCTAATGAGCCATCACTGGATCCAGGTGCATTAAACCAGGGAGAGAACTAAAACATGCAGGACGCCGGCCCTCCAGGACCAACTTTGGGCATTACCTTTCTAATGCTTCAATGCACCAAGAGACTTCCGTCAGTTTCTGACATCAACCAGATAGAGCACCTTTGGAGTAAATTAGAGCAGAGACTGCAAGCCACCAGGTCTTTCTGACCAACATCAGTGTCTGACTATGAAACCGTGTTTCTGGAAGGACGCCCAAAACTTCCTGGCGACACACCTGTAAAAGCTTTGTGGAAAACCTTACCGGAAACGTTGGAGCTGTTACAGCTGCGATGAGAGGAGGTATTAATAATGGGATGTCACTTATGTCTGTACGTGTGAGGGAAAACAAACAAAATCTTTTGGCTGTATAGTGCGTTGTGTTTCTCTCCCCCCTCGGGAGCTTAAATTGCTGAGTCAGCGTAAGTTTTGGATCTGATAAAACTTCCAAGGTTTTGTCGAAGGGATGGTGTTTAACTCCCCAAACAAACTGAGCACAGCTGGAAGTGGTTTTTCTGAAGATTTCGAACATCTGATATTGTGCAGGCAGCTCTTAGACCTCCTTACTAGACTTGCTCATACGTTTTCTCTTTAAAAAAATGTTGGAAGTCAGAAAAACAATCATCGGATTGCTGCATTAAAATTAATCCTTAAGTGTTAGCGACCAAGTTAAACCCCCAGTAAGAATGGTACAATTTGAATGTGTTTTTAGTACTTGAAGATAAAATCTGTTTGATTTTTCAAATGAATGTATGTTTTGCAAATAATGAACTTTATAACGATTATATTAATATTTTGTGAATATAAGCAATGTTCAAGTATTTGGAAGTGATGACGTTATAGTCAATTTCTTTGGGAACAATATGGAGTTATTGGCTTGGAGAAGAATTCAAATTATCATCCATCACTTCATACCTTATGAATACCAACTAATGTTTTGTAATTTGCATTAGTAGAATAATTTTTTCTTACAGAGTAGAGCACCAAAACTGGCCCCTGCTCAGGGGCCCCATCCTTGTAAATCTGGCTCCGAAAAGGACAAATATTGCATTTGAACAATGTTCAAAATAATATAAATAACTGTTTAGATTATTAATTCTGGATTGTCATCTGGTTAAGTGAATATTAAATGATTAAAAGATTATTGTTAACAAATATTAAAAGACCAAAAGCTCATTATTAAAGGTTCATGAGGTAATTTAGGCCTGAGGACAACAGTGAAAGGTTGGAATCCTAACATATAGCAATGGAGGGTTACAAGTGAACTAGATGTTCTGGATTTCATTAGAAAATATTTATTTCAGTCTTTAAAGACATGACGTGGACTTGGAAAAAGTCAATTGTGAACCACGTGCTCAGACTATCACTCTGTTAAACCAATTTATGGTATCTGCAACATCTGGAGAATCTACAACCAAGTCATTTAAATATAGATTACTGAATTGTTTTCAAAATAGCATTCATATCAATTCATTCTTCCTGACTTAATGCTCTTTATATCTACCTTGAAGCCTTTTTTAAAGATGGCTTTTTGCTCTACTTCTGTCACACTGGTGGTGGTGAAGATGACAGACTGATCTTTTCCGTTGAGTGTCACCGCAGCCTGGATGTCCTTACTCTTGGACAAAACCCTCCAAAGGTCAAAGATCAACTGGCTAGAGTTCCCCTTCAGACGTAGAGTGGCCACAAATACGTACGATGGCGGAAGACCTTCTGGGAAAATTTCTCTATGGAGAAATGGGTTAAAGATACTTAAATTGTTACATGATTGATTAAATTAAAAGGTGACTTAGACGTCTTGCTACCTGGTGTTCTCGGTAACGTCTGTGGAGGAAGTGAGAGCGTAGGCTGCCTCTGAAGCAAGGGAGCCAGAAATCTTCTTGGCCTTCTTCTGAATGTTCATGCCCAACATCAGCTCAAAGCCCTTCTCATCACGAGAGGCCACTGGGATCCTTGTGGGGCAAACCGATTCTGAAGAGGCAGGTTATTCATAAGTGGGAAAAATTGAAATAGTTACAGCCACAAGCATGTTGTCTTTTTTGAAAGGCTAGCTAGTATGTGCTAGCTAGTTAGCATGACAAGAGTAGAGTTCTCATCATTTCTACAATAATAACTTAGTTGTAGCGGAGAGTAGAATAAAAACATGCAACTTAAACTTGTCAAACCTTATTCTCAAAGTATTTTGACTTTACTGTTGTAAAGCTTTATTCTCGTAATTGAAATAAGAAGTATTCTTAACCTGGCCTTGTGCATAGTTTCCTCATCTTGTTGGCATTAGACGCTGGGCTACATTTGTTACTAAATAATGTTGAATACTAAACAAGTTACATTTGGCTTCCAGTTATTTTATTATATTTAATACAACCAATAGATGTTTGACAGTTATATTTTAACATTATTGCCACCTACTGCTCAGAAATGAGTATTACATTTTTTTATTCTGGATTGTCATCTTGACAAAAGAGTGTTCCTTTAAGCAGAGGGAAAATGTTAAATAAAGTAACACACAGAGTACACATGTTTACACTGAAATTTTGATGCTGCTTGAAAAAATGCCCTTAACTCTTATAAATCTGAATATCAAAAAGACCAATAACATACTACTAATAAAGCAATGCACTTCAAATAACTTAATTTGCTGACCTTCACATAGTTTCTGCTCCATTGAGTCTCGGATCCGGTCGATGTTGGTGTAATCTTGGGCATACAGGACATATGTAGATGACGGCTTATTGGCAATAGAAATCAGTTCTGAGGTGGTGATCTCACTGCCAACTCCCACTGCAAACACCGTAATACCCTGAGCTCGAGCCTCCACGCTTGCATCCACCTGAGGGAGAAAATGTAAAAACGATGAAGAGAACCACTTCAGATTCATTTAATACCTCCATAAAAGGAGGTAGGACTGCATTTACCACATCATCCTGAGATTTTCCATCTGTGACAACCACCGCTATACGGTTCTTGACCTGGCTGACCCGCTGGGAGGCAGAGAACACATGGTCCACTGCAAACTTGATGGCCCTGCCAGTCTGCAGAAACAATCAAAAAAATACAGTTAAAGCAACTTAGTTTACCAATAAAATGCAAAAAAATAAATAAAAAATCAGAAATGTGTTTACGATCCAGTTCCACCTGAACTTTTTCATTACAACTTTACTGTATACCCAATTTATATTACTAAAATACTAACATTTTATGTAATACAGTAAGAAAAGTGGCGCATAAAGTTGATATGGCATTGAGATCATTTGTGGTTTTCAGTTTTTTCTGTATAAAAATATTAAATGTGTGGGATGCTTTTAATTCTGGTACCCATACATTAAAAGAATAGTGTCATTATCCTTAAAAAGTCACCTTATTAGTGATCTGGTTCCATCTGTGTGTAATTTACAGTAAATTCAGCTTAAATGCAACTCAGTTTATTTATATAGCGCCAATTCACAACAAAAGGCACTTTGCAGAAAAATAATTTCCAATTGATCTTAGTTATCAAACAGTACAATATTCCCAATTCATTATCCAAAGTAATTATTTGTTTGTTGTAGAATACAGACTCCATACAAATCCACACCTTGCTGTAAGGTGTTTAAATCTCAAACACTGTAAAAACTTATGTACTACCTTGAGTTGGTTTGTCACATAAAACTCAAAAGAATTTGTGGTTCAATGTAAAATTTAATCAAGGGTTTGTTTTGTACCTCAGGCATTGATTTTCTGTTTCACTAATCTGTCAGCAGACTAGAACAATATCAATTTACTGAGCTCAAAATCATATTTGTCCATTTATAGGATGTTTGTTAAAAACCCTTTTTACTTTTCTGTTTGTTTTTGGGTTTACTTAGGGACACTGCAGCACAAACTCCTGTCTGCATGGAATATTTGTTTCCACAACCAGCAATGCAGCTGGTTGGACTGCATTTACCACATGCAGTCATACCTTTTTTTTCTTGTCATCTAACAAGAAAGTCCTAAATCTTAGGACTTAAAAGTAGTAAAGACGACAAGAAAAAAATATTTTATATTGTTCTAAGTGAGAATGTCAAACTGTCCAGGGTGTGCCCTGCGTCTCGCTCAGTGAGCGCTGGAAACAGGCAGCAGTCACCTTTTGACCCCTGCATGGATGGACAGTAATATCATGTAATATTCTTCACTGTCACATCAGGATTAAATGTGTTGGCTGCCTCTGTCTCTGAGACCTTGTAGGGCTCATTTGTTGTGCAGCTCTTCATTTGTTTCTTCTCCCTTCAGCTCATTTCATGTGAATGATTTCAGCTTCAAACCCTTTGATTTAATATCCCATCTGATGTCCTGTCATGGCTTTGTGATTTTGTTTTATTTAGCAAAAACTTAAGTTGCCTACTTCAGTGGAAATTCTGTGATTTGATGTCTGTTTCTCCTGGAACAAAGTGGCTTTGACAAAAACACTTTGTTTTGTTTGTTTGATTTGTTTTTACAACAGAAGAAACAGATCAAATAAATGAGCAGCTTTTTCTGGTATTGATTGACAATAAAAAAAAGGCAATATATTTTTGTATTGTCTAGTTTTTTTTTCCTTATTGTAATTTTGCCATGGTTAAAGAGGGCTTCCAGAAAAATTCTTTATTGCAGTAACACAGTGTCAAACCCAGCCTCTAAATTTTGGGCATTTATTTCATTACACATTTGCAAATAATTGTTGAGTTTGTTGTTGTCGATGTCGTTGTTTCCACTTGTGCTACAATTATTGACTCTCATGGTATTCATAATCTACCAATTTCATATTGTTGCAGCACACAGAGAGAGGGCTCTTCAATCTCTCAAATCCTTTAGGGATGTTTGCTAAAGTCCATGGAAGAAGGTGGAGACTTTTGCTCAGCCCGTTTTGTGTTGATTTAGCCAAGTGTTTTGGATCATTACTTTGCAGAAGTACCCAATGATGACAAATTTTCTGTTGGTGGCCTAAGCCATACAATCTTTATTTAAATTGTCCTGCTGTTTTTGCTCTATTCTGATCAGGTCCAATGAGTGGGGTTCTATTAATGTGTTTACTTACAATAAAAACGTTTTTGTTAAAGGGGCAGTACTATGTATATTCTAGACACTTAGTGTCATTTTACCTCATAATTAAGTGGTAAATTTTTGTTTACCACTTAATTATTGTTATAAAAATACTACAGATATCAAATATGATACATAAGAGAAGACATTTGACTTAAAATTGGGCCTCTGTCTCTTTAAGAAACTCTGCCTCCAGAAAGTCATCACAACATGGCTCCTCTATTAAAACATTTACAATGCTTTTACCAGCATTGCTCTGAGAAGTAGCTGAAGTAGTGAGCGCTGCAGGTGTTTGCTAATTACTGCTGGCTAGTCTGAAGGAGCTGAGTGGGCGAGTCACCTGGGAGGGCTGCTCTGTGAGGCGGAAGCTTGAAAGCTTGGAAACTGCATCTCCAAGAAGGAGCCTCATCACAAGGGGGGTAGGGGGGAGCGCAAGGTTCCCTCAGTTGTTTAGTCCAGCTGAATGGTTGCCATGGAGTTTAAAATACTTCTCAAACATGCATGAAAGAATCAAGGTAACACTCCAGGTAGCGAGGGAACAATATTATAACATGATGTGAAGCTCAAAAAATGTTAATTTTACATGTTACTGCCTCTTTAAAATACTTTAATAAGTAATAAAAGAATGATGTGGAGGTTCAAATAGGCGAAGACTCCATGCTGTCCAGTGTGGATCCAAAGCTCTTTGCCTGCTGAAATGCTCAGTTAAATTCAAGTAACTGAACAGTAATTTAGCAAACGCCACATGTTCACATTTGTTAGGATTGGAGACAAATTGCTTCCTAAATTTTGGGTGGCATGTTGATTGCTTTGAATAGTTGTTATGGAGACCTGATGATCCCCAAGTGGCACACTTTGCTGCAGTTCTCTAATGCCCCTTCTCCATGCTCGTGGCTTGAACTTCCCCAGATTCATCTTCATTTGCAGAACCTGTGCGGTTCCTCCCTGTTTTCTTTTGGAACCACTTTGTACAAGTCGGATCTAGCTGGGAATTGCACATAAAAGATTTGATTCACAGCAGACTTGACTGATTGATTGGCCTGTGGATTTACGTCAACAACAACATCTCACCCCACCATTTTGAATCTGGTTTCCTGGTCAAACCTTAAGGTCCAAGCTTTTTCATCAATTGTGGGGGAAGAGCACAGCATCCACTGAACACAGCAAACCACAGCAAACAAATACACCAAGAAATTTCAGAGAAACTGCTGGCCACATTAGGATACAAAGTGTTCCCACATTCCCCCTCCACCTTTATATTTATGCCCACATAATGATGAAAACAATACCAATGGTGACACATTCAACTTTGCTAGAACCAAACCAAACATTGACTAACTAGAGTGAGACTTCACAACGGAGAAGGGGCTTTTAGTGCATGCTTTGCAGGCTTAAATCTCCATAGCTTTAGTCCTCAGTTGTCCTTATTTGTTGCAGTTCAAGTTCCTTTAAACTGTAGACCCCAGATTTAGGCATTAACTATTTTCTGTAGCCATTTATGGAGTCTGTGAAGATTCTTGCACAGCTGCCTTCCTTGAAAGCCATGTTCTCTTGTTTTTCACATTTTAGAGAATGGCTTAGAGAAAGTTTACCTTTTCCCAAACTGCATCAATAAGCTCAAATCAAAGGTTTAATTTGAATATTTTTTTCAATATGAGATTGTTTGACCACAATAAAAGACTGGTATATTTTAAAGCTGTGTATACATCTTTACCAGGGGTAGCAATGGGATTGGACGGCACTATAAGTCAGGACACACTTTGAGGTAAAAGACACCCCCTGCTGTTTTACCTGCGTATTTCCTCCCAGGTAGTTGATGTTGTGTATGGCCTGGATGAGCTGTACTCCACTATGGTGCGTCCCCAGCGGTATTTCCAGTCGGGGTGTGTCACTGTACTGGACCACGGCCACCTACAGCAGAAACACGTGGAGTTGGGAAGAAGCATCATACACCATGATTTGTCTTTGTAAATTCTCATAGTAGTCGAATTCTGCGGTCTCCACTGGTTGATGTTAAGAATATGACACTTAGAATTTAACGTGAAAAGTACTTTTACTTTTCACATTGGTGTTACCTGCGTATAATGAAGGCTGATGTCAAACTGGCTGCTGATGTTGATGAGCCATAGCTTGGCGGTTTCAAAGTCATCCGGGCCGACACTCCAAGAACCATCAACAATGTACACCAGGTCATTTACAGCTGTGCTGCACCCTGGGCACACAGAAAAACATGCAAAAAAAACCCTTCCGAATCAATTCAAAGCTTCCTTCATGCCAGACTACTTTAGTAGTCCAGTGTGTCTATTTCTTGAAAAGTACAGTGTAACAACTTCATCCGTACCGGCTCGGACATCTTCATTCTCCACAGCTTCTACTGCTGCCAGAAGCAACATCACACTCCATACTGACCACAGCAACATGTTTCTGTGGAGAGGAGTTCGTCTTCTGCTCAATCACAACCTGCTGTAAAAACACAGAAAAAAAAGCATTTTAGCAAACACTTTGGTAGAGCACAAACTGACATGCACTTTGAAGTTCATCGACTTTTTGTTTTGTTAAATCCTAAATACGTAAGGTCAGCTGTTTCATTTCCCTTGTAAGATGTTTTGCCTCTCGTCCAAAAGGGTTCTTCAGTTCTGAAGATGGTTGAAAGTAACAGGCTTACAAATTGTAGTCTGAACAACCACATCATTAGGGACATTAGGGTCATTAAAGGTCCAATTCAGACTGGCTGTACCCTTTGTTCGGCTTAGTGTTTGAGTTGTTGTTGCTTGATGACTCCAACATGTCCCAAATGATACCATGTTAGTTATTTTGGTCACATGTCCCAAGGTGCGGAAACAACTGCTGAAGAACTGCCTTGGGGAGATGAGTCGAGGCTGCAGAGGAGGAGTTAGAAAGATGAAACCTCAGTTGTTTAGTGTTGGTTTTTCATAGCTAATACAGATGGTTCCTTTCACAAAAATGGAGAAGCAGCAT
This sequence comes from Alfaro cultratus, assembly GCA_903066825.1. NCBI lineage: Eukaryota > Metazoa > Chordata > Actinopteri > Cyprinodontiformes > Poeciliidae > Alfaro > Alfaro cultratus. The sequence continues at coordinate 3,841 of CAEFZX010005906.1, read as the reverse complement.
TCGGCTTCTATGCACTACAAATCTGGAACAAGCTTCCAGAAAACTGAAAAACAGTTGAAACACTGAGTTCCTTTAAATCAAGACTAAAACCCACCTGGTCAGAGTTGCTTTTGAACCGTCATAAATGGAACATATTTGATGTGTATTGACGATTCTAACAATGGCACTTGACAAAATGTCATGTCTGTTACTGGTTTCACAATTGGTGACTGTATGATCTGTTTATGATGTTTTTATGTTTGCCAAAATGTGCCATACAAATAAGATTGATTGATTGATTGATTGATTGATTGATTGATTGATTGATTGATTGATTGATTGATTGATTGATTGATTGATTGACTTCTCTCCCAAAGCACCTGTGATGTCTGTTCAAAATGTGAATACCGGCGTCTCCCTTGTCTTTGACAGCCGCCGACTGTTGACCCGGTGTTTTTGTTGTTCATTCTTGAGTCATCCACTTCTGTTTAGTTTGTCCAATGTAGAGGTCTGAGCTGGACTGAATGTACCTTTCCAAGGAGCTTGTGTTGATGTGTCTCATCTTGGAATGAACCAGTTTCTGTCTGAGACTGTTGTTGGGTTTCTTGACTGAGCTAATAGAATAAGTGAGTAAGAGAGAACAAGCTGAGCCACTTAGAGAGCCTGCAACAGAAGCATAATGAAGCTGAAAATATACCCATAAATGCCCATAGTTCACAAAATAAATTATTGGACTTTCTATTTTTTCCCCTCTCTGACGTCAAAGTAGGTTATTGCTCACAGGATTTGAGATGAAGCCAGTAGAAGAATAAACATGAAAAGACGCCTCTTGCCTTCCCAGGCATTGTATTCATAAAGTGTCATATAAAACTGCCTTTGATAGGCTTGTCACATTTTTTTTAATTATTCAACAAACTAGAAATATATCTGTTTTCATTTTGCCACTTGTAGACAAGCAGTGCACCTGCAGCGGCACCTGTGCTCGTCTGCCATGGCAACTGCACAGGAAGAAACGTGGTTTTAGCAGTCTGTGTCTGCAGAGGTTCCAGACGAGGCTGAATGAGGCTCTTCGTGTATTTGACAGCATGTGTTTGTGGACACAGATCAGTGCCCCCATAACCAAACTCTGCTGTAATAATGAGTTAACACATACACTATAAAATATAGTGTATTTTATTTATGGTGTGTGGTGCGGACACAGCGCAGCAAAGCGTTTACTGAGCATCCAGACTGCCTTGTAAAATGGTCAGTCTTCTCTTCCCTGCCGTCCCCCTTTTTTGAAACTGCTGCCGTGACTTTTCATCCTGTTCCATCTGGTGCGCACACAGCGCAGCAGAGCGTTTACTGCACGGCTCTTTCCATGTTCATTTCTTCAGAGCACACATGGTTCCGCCGACCGCAAAAGCGCCGGCCAGAGAAAATAACAGTGCGGGTGTCGCGCTGGACAGGGGAGGCACAAACACAAACAAGGCCGCGAGGGCTGCAGGGCGCTGGCGGGGAACCCAACGCCAACCAGCTGGCGAGAGTTGGAACCGCGTAATCCCTGTTCTCTGTCCGTCCTGCGATGTGCTGCTAAAGAAAAACGCACATCGCGTCAAGACACGTCTGAGATTTTCTTACCATCTGAAAAAAAAAAAAAACCTGCTTTGTTCTTTTATGAAGGGCATTGGCTATAAAACAGTAGCCTATGACCCCCTCCCTGTAAAACCTGAACAGCAGTGGAAAGATCTTGATTTCAATCTTTTTCACTCTCATGCACGAACCAACTTGAAAAAAACAAAACCAGCAAAAGAATTTGTTAGTAAGTAAATCAAATTGTGGAATTCTCTCTCACTGTTTTTATGTTGTGTCGATTCCATTGATTGTCTAAAGGAGCTTAAAATCTATTTGATCTTGTGTGTTTCCTGTGTATTTTGTGAAGCACTTTCTGATTTTACCTGTTAAATGTGATATATAAGTAAAATTTTACTTACTAAAATAAAATGCTGGGAGGAAACATAAAATAATTTTAAAGTGCAACAGCTTGGTTCTTGCAAACACTTTTCCTTCAGTTTTAGAGCTCAGTGTTCCTCAGTAAGGGTCTATCAGCATCATCTGTCCATCTTTCTCAGATGTTTTATTGTGACTTGGCAATATTTACTCTACCTTGCAAAACTTTTCAAATTTATCGGATTATGAGGACATTCCCACAGATTTTCTGACTTCTTCTCTTTTAAAGTGATTCTTTTGATGACTTTTTAAGGTAAACTCTGACTTATCGTAAACCTAGAAAATAGAAACATCTCTTCCTCTTCACATTTCTCACAGACACCTAAATAGTTGAGCCGAAGTGATGGAATTGGTTCTCATGGTCACAGTTGCGTGACAAAAATCGCCTCCTTTTGTTCTCAGATTTGTGTCGTCCACCTCTTCTTATCCCTCCTCTCTGAATGCGAACCTATTGTGTGATTGGACTGAATTCTGGGAGTGTATTCGTTATGTGGAAAATAGCTGTGCTCAACTTCCAGAAGTCGGTTTTTCAGCAAACTTTGGTCCAACCATGATGGGTTCCGAGAGGTGTGGGGTCAAATGTGACGCTATTCCTTGAGCAAAAATCTAATTTCCATCTGTTCGAAAATGACCCCGAGCATGATGCCACCACCACCCTGTTTTGAGGTGGTTATGGTGTTGTTCTAAATCAGTGTTTCTCAACCTTTTTTGGGCCAGCGCCCCCATATCCATTATCCAGGTCCCTCACTGCCTCCCATCAAAGAATTTGTAGGCTACTTTTCACTGAATATTATTTTATTATGAATATTACTATCACTATTGTAGATGTTTTGATTTTTATGGTTGTTTCTGGAGTTATTGTCGAAAATAATTTCCCAGAGAACAAAAAAGCCATGTGAATAGAAATTATTTTTACAGGCGTATAAGAAAAATGCAATGAATGAACATTCAACTTAAAATCAGCCGGCCTATCAGCAGCCAATCAGAGTGGAACAAATATTTTTGTTTTGTGCCATTTCCTAGTTGTTAAATATGACACAAAATGACCAGATAAAAGATGTACAACAATGCCAGTTTAAACTTTGAACTATTTGCAAAAAAGACTGAGCTCTGCAACATTAAAACATGGGTAGAACTGCAACTATATAATCATAACTCTTCTTCTCTTCAGTGTTTCTGTCAGTTTCTGGTGGTGCAGCTCTGTGCTGCCTTCAGGAGAATGGGACATCAGAGTATCATTCATAAAATTTCACCCACATGGCATTTACTGTGCAAACCAGAACTTTCAGTGGAAAAACAAAAGTTCCAGATCCTTTTAATGCCATATAAATATGGGACAGAAACATGGATTATATTTTTATATAGACCTGACTATTGATTTATAGATTAATAGTTTTACTGGACAAAAATTACACAGAACAAAGCTGGTTTTTAAATCAAGACCTAATGAGTCAAACTGAAAGTGTCATGGAGTCAGTAAGGCCTCATGACATTAACACTGACATGAAAATTTATATGGAAGAAATAAATATATAAAATAAAATCTAATTAAAAAACATAAATAAATGATAAGTTCCTTACTGTTATTGTCTAAAATATATTTCTTCTTAGTGTTAGCTGTGGTCTCAACAAACTCATGGCACTTTAACAATATTATTTTGCCTTTTATCTGAAAACAATGACTGTTTATTCTTGCCACACAGTCCTGTGTATTAATTATTGTTCGAAGGGTCTTGCCATACCAGTTTATTTTTGCATTTTGTTCTTCATTCGTTTCCATTCAATTTTTTTTATTTGTGTTATCTTCTCTTGGTTTATTGCTGTCTTCTTTAGTTTCTTTCCTGTTGATAGTTTTATTTTATTGTTTTTATTA